>JAFISD010000002.1:0-89259 GCA_022560085.1 Helminthosporium solani | reverse complement strand
CTTCTTGCGCTGGTAGTTATAGACTTTTTGTCATCTTTCTGCTGGCGATACGATACCCCTTGTTTAGATATCGAGTGTATTTCACATATCATGTTTTGGTATGTGAAATGATAGAAGGCAAACCTTCGTATGATATATTGTAACATAAGGGAAAGTGTACTCAGACAATGACCAAACTGATAGTATGCACTTCCATTACTAGTCATAATCTCAATTATTCGATAATAAAATAATGTCTAGCATCAAGATACCAGGAATTCTGACTTATTTATATCCGTCTACACTAAGCTTACAACAACACGGTATGCACACCCCTTCTTACTAATCTCACTCTTCGACGTTGAGAACATGGCCCTCCTCGTCTACTGCTACCTTGACTCTCTTCAAGGATTCCTTCCGCGGATTCGGCGCCTCAAAGATCTCCTTGAGCTCTTCCAAAGTCTTCCCCGCAGTTTCAACAAAGAAACTATCCCCCCAAGTCAGCAACTACAACTCGCACCCGCATGAAAGCAAACAGAAAACCTTACAAGTATACTACGACAATCTCCACACAGATCCAGACGATATAGACCAGATAAAACTTCCACCCAATCTTTTCGATCCCAGTCGAGATGCCACATGTATTCACCATCATCGCAATGTTTGCAAAGAGAAAGTTCCCCCCCGATCCTTTCGCGCGTGTCCTATTTTCGAGGACTTCCACGACGTAGAGTGTTTGAAGCGGCGTCCAACCCCACGCAAAGCAAATGCCGAATAGGTATATGGAAACAATCGTACCGTAGGCGAGATTGCTCCCAGGTGGCGAATTCGCAGTGAAAGCAGTGAGCAAGATATACGTGACGAGAGCGCCAGCTAAACCGCCCAACAACATTTTCCGCCGGCCTAATCTGTCGAGAAGTGTAGCGCCATAAATGGCTGCGAGAAAGCTAAAGATCGGGCTGATAGCATTAATCAACAACTGCTTCTTAACATCCATGATACCTGCGTTCTCAATCATAGCTGGCATAAAGTACGACACGACGTTGTCTCCGCTCCATTGGCCAAAGAACGCCATACAAATCACAAGACCTGTTCTGTACCTCGCTGCTTTCGTGTTCACCAGTTCACGGAAATCCCACCACGCGTTGTCGTTGCGCGTGATGGCGAAGTCTTCTCTGATTTGTTGAAGCTGAAGTTTCACAATGGGCGCGTTTACGTCTCCGTCGCCGTGGTACTTTGCCATGATGGCGACGGCTTCCTCGTGGCGGTCTTTGGCTATTAGCCAGCGTGGTGATTCAGGGAGGAACATTATCAGACACATTACTATACCGGGCAAGATGCATTGGACGATAGTGGGAATACGCCACGCCCAGGATGAATCGCCCATGTGGAGGTTTGTGCCGTACTTGCATTGTCAGATGAGGTTTCTGAAGTCGATGGGAGAAAGGTTTACTGTAGTCCAACCCGCAAGGATGTTTCCAACCCACCAGAAGTTGTTGTACATGCCTACAGATCATGAGTTTTCGCACCCTTGTATGTAGACATACTCACCAGCCATCGTCCCGCGATAAGCTGGGTGCGCAAGCTCAACTGTATACGCAGGTGCCATAGCCGCCGCAATTGACGCCCCAAGCCCCAATACGAACCGCCCTCCCATGAATTGGCCTTGGGTTTTCGCCGGAGTCTGTATTGCTGTGCCGACGAGGACAATCGCGCAGCCAACAAAAATGCAAATACGGCGTCCGTATCCGTCGGCAAGGAAGCCACAAAATGGAAATGCGGCGATTTGTCCGAGATTATAGACTATGAAGATGATTCCAGTTGATGTTCCTTCGCCTGGAAGATCGAAGGTCTTTTGGTAGGACTTCATGGCATTGATGGCGCCCATGAGGGAGGGGTCGAAGCCGTTCATTGTTGAGACAAGATAGCCGACTGCCATGATTAGGTAGAGTTGTAGCATCTGACGGGAGAGCAGCTTTGGCTTCTGAGCTTCAATCGCAGCGACTAGAAAATCATCAGTATCATACTTGTGGTTCCTGTGCTTGGAGTTCTTCACGGAACTGTCTTACTCAAGGCTACGGACGCGACATTAGTCTTGACGTGACTGGACTTCTGCACATCATCGTCAACAACAACCTCATGCCTCTCCACCACAGTATGTTGCATTTTGTTGGAACTCATTTCGATGAAGCGTAAGAATTTTAACCACTAACTCTGTGTTGAAAATCCAGTGGGGCGAATGAAGACATATGTATATCATAACTTGGAATCTGGGGCGGCCCGGCCCTAACTTTATAGTTTTCTGTTGAATCGCAGTAGACTAGGTGACTACCCAAATGATTTGTCGAGGGCAATTGTCCCGGATACTGGGAAACCCCACTAATTGTGAAGCGGGTATTTGCACGTTGTACTGCGTAGTGACGGATGACTTGCCTTATGTGCGCTTCGCCCTAGTCGCTCTTTGATGTTGCTAAAGCAAGCTTAAACATACGTTGACACTGGATGTGTAAAATCAGCTAGCTTCTCGGAGATACATGGAACTGAGATGGGTCGCTCCTATAGATTGGAAGATGGCGTTTTGGGGCTATCATGTGAAAAGGGTGGGTATGTTGTGAGCGCTCACCTTGGGTTGGGTGATTCTCGAAACATTCATGCAAACTTTGAGCAAAGATCGGACTGCAGAATTTTCATGAGAGTCTAGCCAATTTCCTTTACGAAGTAGCCGCACTTAATTATGCTAACAAGAATATACCTATCAAGGCAACCCGAATCTCGAAAGTATACCCTTGAAAGCTTATTTGGGAATAAGCACCCTTATATCCAGGCCATTTCATCGCTCCACCTACTTAGCGCCAACCCGTGTGGAGCACAATCGCTTTAGATAGTCTCCTCTTGACGAGGCTTAGCTCGTATCTTTGAAGGTGACTTTATCAACAGAAACACCCGACAAATCTCTCTCTTGACTCTAAACTTTGATCCAAGCAGCCTCAAAGGCGCAGACACTACAGCACATTGTCGTCGACGACATGAGTGCATTGAGCGATCGAAACTTATCAAGATAAGAGTTCCCAGAGGCTTTGACAGGCTGAGCTTTCGGGTATTCATTTGGATCACATGCCAATCATCCAACGCGGAATTCCGGTACTGGTTTTTATACTGTCTAGTACAGCCCCTAAATGACCGGTAGATTTCTGGAAAAAAGATCTTGATAAAGCTGGGTATGATTGTAATACACGATGTAATATAAGATGGTAGCTTCCACGCTACCATGGTCTCGCAAAGCCTAGCGGCGACTTTGGGTGCCTTGAGGAATGCTTTTGAGAACGGGATCTTTTTCATTCTAGCTTCCCATTTCTCGATGTTGATGGTCAATTTATCATACTTTGTAGACGGGGAATGACTATCAATATGACTGCCGGACTGTATCAAGTGATATCAAGATGGTCAGAGATCCTTTTTATCATTCGATGATCATTCTGCACGTCACGCGGAAAGGAATCGCGATACTAGGGTTGTGAAGGTTCACCTTGTCCACCAGGTTCATTTCGTCATCCATGAGGTTATCGCCACTTAAGTAGAGAGACAGTGAGTCGCGAGCAACCTCATCATTCATTTCTTTGGACTTGTGCCCTTCTTTCATAGGAGCTCTAGGTGTTAGTGTTCAGCATTGGTGAAGTCTATAAGAATTGAGGTCACTACGTCCTCTATTCAACGTGCTGTAGCGAATTGTCGTAATATATTGTTATGCCGCGCAATTTCAACAAAAGAGTCATCCACCAAGTTTTGACTTTTCTTCCGGTGGACAGAGTGTTCCAATTATTAGGCCTTTCTAAAATGTCGACAGCCGTATTACGCGTTTTCAATGTAATGATAGGCTGAAGGAGTTCCTACATGGTCTTCGCCCGTAGATATCTTAGGCTGTTGCTTCAATTTTGTCGACTCCATTAGCAATGAGGATTGTCTGCTTCCGAACTTGCGCCCCGTCTATCAGCACAGAATTTGATTGAACCTTCACCTATGACCAGTGAGCTGATTGGGATTTTTTCTGCATTGTTTTTTTGTCCCTTGTGGGAAACCACTCTCGCGACCCATGGTTCAGTGCCGTACTTTTAAGGTACGAGATCACTATGTCCACGCAACTCTACCTTCGGCCAGATAGTTGACTATTGAGAACCTCCGAGCAGGTGCATACGAATTCTCCTGCTCAGCACCAACTATGACGTCGGACTTTAAATCCTGTGTAAGTTATGTTATGGCTGGGACGAAGTACAGAGTATCTGTTACAGGAAACTAGGTGCCTGCTACTCGACCAGAGACGATGTCGACCGAGCCCTTGTAGACATCATAGGGGTCCAACAGTATCATTGATAGACACAAAGTAAACGTGCTTTGTTGATTAATCTCTTAAAATGTGTGCAGCAAGATTACTTTTTATATTTATCAGTCCTGCTTCGAGGGTGGTGCCATACACCTACTGCGAGATGGTCTGGTATGTTTCTCACAACAGCATTGGGGAGTGGTTCTATTTTAGGAGTGCCTTCATCCCAAATCGTTAAGCCTCAAAAATTCCTATTTAGTCCTTGCTTGAAAGTGTATTGCGTTCGAGTAGCGCATTGGTAGCCACTTTGGGTAGAAATTAAAGATATTGTATTTTCTAAACAAGAGGCGCACTTTCATAAATCGATACTCTAGGATATTTTTGCAATTCATTAACCTCACTGTCATCTACCAGAGTTGGTTCAGTATGTGATGCTAGTGTTTGACTTATAATTGAATGAGGTACACTGACTTCACAGAACCACTAATCTCGCCCTGTCATTCAACTACGGCGTAGCCAACGTGACTTGGACCGGCTGTTTCTGACCGATCATCTCCTATCATGAAAACAAATTCCTGAAATTGCAACTGCTCTGGCGACCAGGCCTCTCTTACTGGAATTCTATCTCCAATGCTTTGCTTCAGCTCGGGACCCTCCATCTGGCTGGCCACGTCGTACTCACTATACGGCGAAGTCAACATGACTACCACGGGTATGAACGTCCTAGATTTATATAGTGCATTGGCGTCTTTCAAATTCCTAGTGTTTCAGTCAATCTTGACTTCGCAATACAAGCTGTAAAAGTTCGACTGGAGTGTCTTCTTACGTATCGGACTCGCCAGTGAAGCCTAGCCCTCGAAGAGTGGATCAGCGTCTAAGCCTCTTCCATCTAGTGAAACAACGAGCGAACATGAGGGGACTAAAGATGCTAACACAAAGCGTGCCAAAGCTTCGTAGGTAGATGGCGATGTTGCCGCCTCCCAGTCATGCACGATCCTGTCAACTGCGTTCAAATCCGAAGAAGAAACCAGGATTTTTCTTTGCGGAGTCTGATAGTTCAGCAACACGAATACCACGGAATGAGTTCCATTATTCAATCGGTGAGCCAACTCTTCGAAAATTGTATTGGTGATACCGAGTTGCATGGTAATGGTATGCCGTTATCGACTTGGCGACGTCTGTTGCGTGGACTAATGCCGCTATATATCGCCATTGAAAAATTTACAAAGCCGTTGTTCTCGAGCTATTCGATGTCTCTATCTATTGATAACTCTTCATATATACCGCCATTGTTGTGTCTTCGTCATACTATGGAGCGGGGGGTGATCGCCAAGGGGGCCAAGTGTGGCATTGGTCGGGAAGTAGCTAAGGTTGGCTCGGGCATGGAATAAAATAGCGCTTGCATTGACATTAGACCTAATCGCGTACATAACTACTAGCTATATTACTTATACAATCTATACTAGAGTGAAGCGTTTCCTACTCCGTAGACGAAATCTGGTAGCGGTTGGTGGAATTTCCTCCTCGAGCCACACTGTCCATCTATTCGTACAATGTCAGCCCGAAGTGACATGTGTAACTTTCCATTTCCTGTGGTGGCCCATCCACCTCGTCGCAATTTGTGCCATACCTGTCGAGTTTCACACAGCGAATGGCTTTTCTGACAAGAGTGATGAAGCTCCGGGATACGCTTTTTTGCCCCATTGATCAACACCCCTGAACGCATTAACAAATTCGACCAATCTCCTCCCAGCATCGTCTCACACCCTACAGACCTTCGCGTTCAGTAATGCAACCCTTGCATCTCTGCCTTCCGAATGAAGGCTGTGAAAAAAAACACACAGATGAGAGTTAACGTATCCCATGTCCACGTGTTTGATACTGTCATAAAATACCAACGCGAAAAGGCAGGTCGAGACCACACATGGATGTGAAACTCGCCGGCCCCTAGAACGGCGGTATCCACAGGCCAGAACCCCCGACGCGCCAGGCTGGATTTTGTGTAGAATACGTACATATTGGAAGCTAATTGGGTGGCATATACGAGCAATGCCTTGAACGGCGCGTACTGAACACTGCCAAGTGTTGCGACAAGAAACCTCTTCCTGGACTGTGCAAATGACTGCAACAATAGTAGGTAGCTATCTATGTAGTGGAGTTCGAAAAATAAAACTTACAAATGCATCCCTCACCCCACAGGAGAAGCAGACGGTCCGCTTCACTCTCCCCCTTCCATTTCCGCGGCATAACTATCAAATTTACTTAGAAATCGGGGCCTGGGGCTTTTACTGATTCAAAATGAAGTCATCGATCCAATCCCTACTTGCTACCTCAGCTCTCCTTACAGCAGCGTATGCTATGCCAGCTTCGACAGCAGCAACGAGCCCCAGCTTCAATATTACAGACCTTCTCGACAATAATCTCACTATTAACGAATACACCAAGCAACTTGAGGCTACTGAAGATGTTCCTAAGCCATCAGTGTCGCTGAGCAAGCGACAATTCAATGGTGACACATTCAACCAGCTTACTGACGGCACTCCATGTCGCGAGATCACCCTCATCTACGCACGCGGAACGACACAAGACGGCAACGTCGGCGATGCAGCTTCTGAAGGTCCTACTTTCTTCAATGCATTGGCCAGCACTCTTGGCGGGACGGATCGGTTGGCTGTCCAGGGCGTGAAGTATGCGGCTAATGTGCTGGGATTCTTGTTAGGAGGAGATCCGGAAGGCGCCGCGACTATGCTGGAATTGATCAACACTGTGAGTTGATAGTGTAGAAGTCGGCGGAAAAGTTAAAATTAATGTGTTAAAGGCTGCAACGAAATGTCCTTCGACCAAGATCGTAGTCTCGGGATACAGCCAGGGAGCTCAGCTTGTTCACACTGCTACACAGCGACTCTCTGCTACAGTTGCTAATAGGGTGAATGCTGGTCAGTCATTTCCTTTCTTCGCCAGTACCATATGTCTTCAGGCATTTTTTTTCTATGAATCATTAGTTAACTTATCTGCAGTGGTGACCTTCGGAGATGCAGACCGTGATGAGGATTTCGGCCAGGTCCCCAACTCCAAAGTTCTCATTATCTGCCATGATGGCGACTTTATCTGCGACAACGGTATCCTCATAACTCCAGAGCACAGAAACTACGAGATCGATGCCCCAGCCGCCGCTGCCTTTGTCGCTTCCAAAGTCTAGGACAGACTATCGAAGGACCGAGACTTTCCATTCTTAACAATTACGTATTCCTAATCAATTGAATACTGAATTATTTCAATAACCATCTTTAGACGTTCTGGTATCTGCAGGTCAAGGTTTCCGTGCACTAATTTGTCTGTCATCAACTCATTAGTCTCTAGTGCTTTAAACGTTGCAGTACCTTTTCTCACTACCATTTTCAAGCACGCTTGGAATTTAAAATCATTGCCAACTGACCGATACGCCTTTGCAGGCTCAAAAGCTGCCGACTCTAACTTTGCTGCTTCCTCCAGTTCTAAAATAAGGCTTTAGCATCCTATTGTGACTAGAACCGTATCAAACGTCTCCTGCCACCAATATTGGTGATGATTCTCACCCTTGAACATGTAGCCCATACGTTGAACATTAGAATCCATTTTGTATTCTACTTCTCCACGCGTTGAATATTAGTATCGAGGCGTACAAGACGGATGAACGGCTCTGGACTCACTCTAAGATAATACGCATTCATCTCTCATAGACGAGTGATGTTTCCACGGCTGGGCCGATGAATAGATTCTGTGCAATTATTAGTCTAGAAATTATCGTATTTTGAAGTACCTTAATGGGAGCTTATTCAAGGATGAAATAAGCTGGGCTCAAACGACAAATAAAGCAGAAGATCGCTGGTTAGGTCATCAGTATGTACGCTCAAAACTTACAGTGTGTGTATTGTGAGCCATTATACAGAAAGTAGTTCTAGCTAAATATTTATCGTTGATTATACTTTTATAGCTAAATTAACATCTTTAGGGCAAGTAAATAATGGTAATGGTAGTAGTAAAGGTATTGATTCCGTGTCACCAAATGAATATACTGCCTACTTGAGTTAGTACAAAGATAATCGTCTTTACCAAAATTTACAAATGGGTTCTTTAAAAGGGCATTTAGAAGCCTCCTTGGAACTTAAAACCTCTCTAATTGGTAACAGTGCCGATAATTGTGAGTAAACCCCAAGCTACAGCATAATAAGAATAAGGGTAAGAATAAGAATCAATTGATCTTAGTTATATGTTTTTAATTTTTATATACACTCGAACTCAAAAGCTATTGTCAAACTGTTCTAAGCGTTCCAGTCTCCCAAGCTAGTATTGAGCCCAGAAGGCCTATTATCTAGCACACGCACATGTAACTGAATGGATCTCCCAAAGAAGAGCCCCTCTTGCAGCACGACGGTTCGCACTTCTTTCCAAAACACTTGATCTTTCCACGCGCGTCGAGGTCGTTGAAATCGACATGGCCGGGGGGCGGCATTGCGGAGGCGGTAGCCACGAAGACGGAGAATATAGTAATGGCGATGGTAGAAAGCTGCATAGTGATGATGTTTCTTGTTTGGTTTTCGGAATCTGTTGAGGCGGTGGCGTTGCGGCGTCTCTTAAAGAGTGAAATTGGTTGGTTTGAAGTAAGATACTCTGGCTTGAAGATTGAAGTAATGATCGTTGATGTGAGTGGGTTTTGAAGTACGCGAGTTGCTTGTATTTATATGTTGTATTAAAAGCCTGATCACTGTACACGTCTTACTTACATGCCTATCTTTAGGAAGTATTCCGAGTATCGACTTGAAACTAGCTATATGAGGAAATTCTGGAGTAGGGAAGAACCGGAAATTGACTCGATAGTCAATATGATATATTCATAACTCGTATGTCTCGGAAAAGGATAGTACGTCTCTTTGCGAGATGGCCAGGCCGCCCCAGTACGGCCTCCCCAAATCCTAATGAGGGCCTTAGTTACCTTGCTCACCTTCTTTATACATCACTGGACTTCGCGAACCCCCACAAGCTTATGGAGTACTATATGAATAATTGTACGCGGTAGACAACCGCAAGTCTCCCTACTCTAGCCTGAGCATAACTAGGTGGGTGGCAGTAATTGTTCTATAGGCCTTTACCTTTGAAATATAGCCCCTATAGCCTAGCCATATGCACTACTTTCCTCTTTTTTGTCGCCGTTATTACACACTCTCTTAAGCACTCTCTTGCATACACCTATATACGTGATGATACCTTAGTACCATACGCCTTTAACACGCGGTGATACCTCAGCATAAACACAGCGGAGCCTCACGGCTCCACTATAACCTAGCCCAATAACCGCAACCCCTCAAGATCAGCAGTTCGCTTTTCAAGTAGAGGAAGGTTACGAGCACAAATTACAGGCCTTCAGGTCAGCAATCAGTAAAAATCTCTTTCCACGGTAGGTTTAGAGCGCCGTAGTGTAGCCCATAGCTTAACACATCTCCATGCCCTTTGGGAGGCCACAGGGTAGATAGTTACTCCATAGACGAAAATCAAAACTAACCAACCAATCATGTCTCGGAACAGTAAACAAGACATAGAAACATAGAATCAACCTTATAAACAAGCGAAGTAGGAAAGTCCCAAGTAAGACGGAGCTTCGAATCCTTGTGCCAGGGTCGGACTTCACCGGGGTTCCGTTGAAGCTATTTCAGTGTTCTGAGAAGCGAGAGAACTTGAGGGCTACTATTGGGCCATGTTGCGAATCACGCGTTATTGAATGTTTCCAACGCCAAAAGCAGGAAAAATTCTTGTAGAACGTTGAGATTTTTTTTAGTTGGTTGGCCCGTCCTGTGTCGTTGTCTCGGGCTTGTTGTAGGTGGAAGGTGGCAAATGGCAGTTCTACATTGTGATATGATAACGGCACTATCACTATTTATTAATCTTACATACCTCTTTTAAAATAGTGATGATAGATAGATTGTATTGATTTGAGAATGACAATTTTCATATCGGAAAGAAATGTTGATCTACATGCTTAAGTAACGTGCCTCCTCTTGGGGCAAGCCACCGTGCCACCCAATGTGTCTATACTGAGCCAGATGAGGGGTGATTTCACTTTGAGCGACTGGAAAACCTATGCGCACAATGAACATCGCTGATTTCCTCTGAAAATAACCTAGTGTGGTTATTTCTGAATGTTTATAATTAGCTACCATCTACGGCCCTGAACAGTCTCCACTCACCAACCTACGTAGCCTAATCGAGCGTAGAAGACACCTTAGATCTGCCACGGAGAAAGGCCCTACATGACATCTAATATTGTAGTATTGCCAACCTCTTTCTCTATAATGCCAAACGTGAGACTTTTTTTCTCTGCAATTTCTGTAGGGTAGCTTGTTCTTTGTCTTCGTAAACTGTGACGGTGTGAAGAAAGCGTATTGAGTGGCTGCTGGTGAGGTGATCGAGCAGGCAGCCAGCTATGTCTGCCACAGTCCAGAATTTGATGTTAACACCATACAACCGGCGACCGGTAGCCGAATCCTCCAATGATCAGGCAACCATGCATTTTCGCTGCGATTCACTGTGACACACACCGAGAGCCCTAAAACCACTATAAATGACACC
Organism: Helminthosporium solani; assembly: GCA_022560085.1. Taxonomy (NCBI): domain Eukaryota; kingdom Fungi; phylum Ascomycota; class Dothideomycetes; order Pleosporales; family Massarinaceae; genus Helminthosporium; species Helminthosporium solani. The sequence continues at coordinate 78,359 of JAFISD010000002.1, read as the reverse complement.
ACTAGCTGGTGGGATGATTTCTCCAACGACCTCGCCACCGACCTCACCCCACTCATCGCTCTATTTGGAGCGGCGTCTACTAAACAATTCCTAAGTGAATGTTCAAGCTTTACAGACATTGCTATATCTGCAACTGCTCCCATCGGAGTTATCACTGCATTGATCTCAGTAATCCGTGTGCGTGGATCCTCCTCCTTGCGAGCATTTATTGTACGCGCTCAGAAGGGAGGCGGTAATGCTGAAGCCGAATTCTACTCATCCACGACCCACGATATCCACGAGCTATATAACAATGTTGGACGACTAGTCCCAGAGAGATGACCTTTATAGCAGCGCCCAGACACCTCCAAGGGTTGGTATCCACTCCTTCATAGAGTATATATCAGGATTGGGAGAGCAGAAAACGCGACAAGATGAATGGGATGGCAACGACTGAAAGGAATGGGAAGAGTGGGAAGGGCAGCGTCCATATCAGATTCGACAAATCCTGTGTTGAAAGACAAAGTACCAGAGACAAAGAGACCACACTAAACATACGAATTAGTGTCAGCCCCAAATCAGAGTCTCTCGCTGGAGAATGGAACCAAGAAAAAAGCCTATCTGGTGGTTTATCGTTGCGGCTATAGTTGGGGTATTGTTACAATCTTTCGTCCTTATTAGAGCAGCAGTTGTAGGATTTAAGCTAGCCTTCGCCCGGGATGGCCCGCCAGACTACTACGTAATACCAATTACGGTTATCGGAACCAGTTTCCTGGCCCTGGGAGTCGGTCTCTGCGCATTTCCTGTTGACAGTGGCACAGAGGAACGAGTATTTGAGCCGAAGAAACCGTAGTCACACATGCATTGGGTGCGGCCTAGCAACCAATGTTTTGGCGACTAGATCTTTGACTCGTTTGCTTACTCCGATCGTAATCAAACACTAGATGCATACACCAGTTCACGCGAGAAGCAATCTGACCTTAGTGCCGCATAGAAGGTTCAACCCGAGCCGATTAAGCGTGGTGATAGAGCAAGGCTGGCTTGTCTGAACCACTGATATTATTACTGCGTTTAAGTTTATCGTCCAATTTCTGGGCCTTCGAGCGTGCCATTCTTCCGTCTGAGTAGCCCAGTTTGGTGTAATGTTGGTAATGACCATTATCCGATCGGGTCTTCACACACAGCGCATGAAGCAAGAGTAAAATTGCATAAGCGACCACCCAGATGCCTATATGGGGTATGAGTCAGGCTGGCTTACTTTGTACATGGACCTAAGAGACAAGCCCAACGGCAATAAGAGCGGCGGTAGAAATGTCGAAAACCGCGATGTCCCTTTTCAGGGCATTCCCTCTTCGGCAGTAGTCCTCGAGTTTCGCCCTCATACGAAGCCGCCAAGTATTCCATCGTCCAAAGACGCCGCACTTCCAGAAAACTCGAAGTCTGACGTGCCAATCGATATGGCAAAAGGATCCAAGTCAGAAGCTGAACTTGAATCCCTGGGATGGTTTAGGAATATGTACTCTCTGGGCAGCGACATCGGAGACTGTTCCCTCCCCAAAGCTATAGAAAAGTGTCTGTATTCATGTCTGGAGCAAGAGGTAGATACAGGAAGGCAGTGCCTTAATAGGCTGTGTGTGCTAAGGCGCTAGCCCGATCTATAGCACCCTACGAGCCCGCAAGGCGCTTCTTATATAGGAGTCGACTTGCTCGCATGGCGATTGGCTGAGACGATGATCAGATTGTCGTTCGAATTCTTTTCCAAAAGCTAGCCAAAGCGACCAGGGAGACTGCCAACGCCCTAAGCATGGACTGTACCTGGAATAAAGAGTATAAAGATGTGCAAGTGCTCCTCTGGCCGATCCGAAGTCGACTATTGAAACATCCTACGACCTTACCCTGACGTTAGTTAAGACGAATTTAGACAAGACCCTGGACATTTCATTTATCTCACTGTTAAACGTCCTCCTATCAACAAAGAATTTAGCGCATGGGTAGTTGACGAGTCTGAGCCGGAGGCAGTCGTTGGATTGTGGGTCTGGATTATCAACGAGTAGATCTTTGGTGATCATTTCAATGAGGTTACCATCGGCCGAATTCTTTCTACCACATCCGACGATGATGCACTAAAGATTTGGCAATTGGATGGTCGTACTCTTATCACCGAAACGACACTGCTTCTGAAATAATCGGCAGTATTGATCTTTGTACGCAACTCATGTACCAAATCCTCTCCAGACTGCATTGTTTAAGAATTGCAAGCCCAGCAACCTACTCCCAAGGTTTGGGCGTAGGAACTGTACTCGCTCTTCCTCCTGTCAGTACTTGAAGCGGCCACAAAAGATTTTGGCGGCAGAACAGAAGCTCAGCGAGGCTTCAGCACCTTCTTATTGACTAACTAAACAGTCCCTGGTATTCAGAAAGCTTTTATAGAGACTGGCTCAAGTTCTTCAGATGACACCTTTCTATGCACGACACTAGCGCTGATTTCATCGGACAAACACCCTTCAGTCATAAGCATCTTGACAGACGCTCAAAAGACGGCAGAACAGCTTATAAAGAAAAGAGAGGGGAGGAATACAGAAGAGCTTCAGCAGTGGGCGCTGGCACAATGCAAGAATACCAACGACTCGACATTCACGTTTGAGAATCATCAGCGCCTCTTGATACTGGCAATGTGCGATTGTTATCGAAAAGGTCTCCTGACTCAGTCGCTCAGCAACTTTGTTATTCGAGGGTTTCTAGACCTGATCAGAGTTTGACTCCCGCAAACACAAGAGACCAGTCTTCTCGCCTACGACCACCCATCTGATTCAACGAACTCTTTGCCAAAGCGCGATTCTCTAGAAAACCCTGAAATGCTTGCCAGTACGATTAGACATTGTGGAAATACTGCGTTGCAGTTGACAACCAAGGCGGCGAAATCGCACAGTGTTCACATACGCTGTATTCGGCTGAGGCTTGAATATACTCTTCAACAGTTACTTGAACATGGGTTCTATCCTTATTTCACGGACACCCAAAACCGTTCACCGTGTCTGAGAAAGGCTTGAGACGTATTTTGGAAAGGCTTCTGGGCGATCTTAGAGTTAGTGCAAGCTCGAAAGACAGTCAGGGTCGTACAACACTGTGGTAGGCAGCTTTGAAGGTGAACATGGCAGCAGTTGAGCTGCTGCTGGTTCTTACCTCGATATCAATACAACAACATTTTAAACACTTCTTCTGTCTATTGCAGGAACTTTCTACCTTTTTATGCGCTTACCATAATGGTGTTTTACCAGTGCGCTCCGTTAAACCTACTGGTTGAAGCGCTAGCTTTGGCTTTGAGGGCTACTGTGCCCTACCTTATCTTATATATTCTTATTCACATTGTATTCCATTCCAATAAGCTCGCCACAGCTTGGTCTAAGAATCAGCGTTGGTGGATTTGGGAACTATAAGGACGTAGTGAGCTCAATTAGGCCGTTCCATCAATCAACAGAGAAATTAATAGCAGGTGTTATGCTCGAGGGCGTGGTATTAGTATACTCCTTACTAAAGCCTTTCTACACGTCAAATCTGTGATTATATAGCGTGCGTGAAGTTAAATCGCTCCCTGTCGAACTTGTCCAAGACTGAGAAGGGCATGACAGCTTTATCGGAACGACGCCCCACCGACAGAAATACCATAAGTTATAAGAGACCTTCTTTTGAACTGTGAATGGCTTTATTTCTACCACCATGAAAGTCCTTTACCCTAAAGAAGGTCAGAACTGTTCGTTTGGCCGAATGCTCTGACATGTGCTATAGATCGCTCTTATCTAGTATTGCACCTATACTCTAGACATAAATACTGAACTGTTCTATTGCAACATGATTATACCGAGCGGGAGTCATATCTATGGTGTAGACAGATGAAGTGTGTAAAAAGGTTGTTGTATTGGTATAGGGGTAAGAGCTAGCTATATACCCTATATCCTATATCCACGCTAGTAATGATGGTGAGAACAATCTATAGCAATCTAACCGTCGCAACTGTGGTGTGATCTAGCCACGCCGACTGCTATGTTATCATGTACCATATTTCTGAGTACTTAGTCCACCAGGCAAATTGATTGCCCACTGAATCGTAAAGCTAAGGGTTAGAAGTCAATATGACATCGGTCTCATGTCGCCAACAGACTGGACAAAAAGCGGTGCACCAAGTTTGTATTGAAAGGACCGTTCCAAAACCGGCATCGCGGAAGTCTCAAGACGAAGGAGCTGATGGAAAGAATGGACAAGGTATTTGAGATTTCGATGAGTGGTGGCAATTCAGTGGATGGATGTTCATTTGGACGGTTGGCGTGATCAAGTGATGCGGCGCATTCTACGTATTCGGTCGGGTTGAATGGCGTTTCTCGGATCATCATTATTGCTACTCGGGCGCTTGCGAAGCATATTCCTTCTGCATCTTTGGATGGCGTGATGGTGTAGAGATAGCGCTCAAGCACTTCTTAGTACGAGTAAGACCGTCTCCCCCAGCGCAAACTACCATGGCGAATAGCGCAGATAGTTCATATTGTATACTGCAACTAAGAATAGGACAGGTTTTCTGATATGTACGACGTTATTCCCAAGGATGAGCCGGAGAGCATTGGAAAAGCGTGAAAGCGACTGCTGGCAGCTCGGTTTGAGATGGAGAACGTGAGCAAAAACAGCCCAAGAGACAAAGGCCACGCAGGAAAAGCTAAACTTGAAGAAGCCAAAATGACTAGAAGTAATTAACAGACTAGCTTTGCTCAACTTCTCTACCACTAAATTTTCTAGTTTTTGACGAACCGCTTGGAGAAAATACAAGGGTTCTTCTGCATTATGATCAGCATGTTCTACATGTAGCAAAGCATTGAGCGCAAACCGTTCGCTTTCCACTGCGTGAACGAGTCCGTTCAATCCTAGCTATCAATTTGTTTCCACGTGGTTCTCTTCTTTTTTCGCTTTTTTCTGGCATATCATTACCAGACGTGGGTGAGGTGGATACCTTCGGACTTTCCAGCGGAAGCTACATTTCAAGTCCGTAGTCGGTGCCACTCGTACAGCTTGGCTATGATCCAGAGATCCTCAATCACTGCTGATCATCCGCGCAGATCAATCTGGGTTCATTCTTTGTGACGTCTGGTCTGCGATAGCGTGGTACAACCGTTTGTGGAGGCGTCCTTGTCCTACACTAAAATGCGCAGAAGCGGAACTAACGCCTGCGACTCGTATTTTGTGCACAACTTCGCGGAGAAAAGACTTGCAGGCAGCCCACTATTTTAGTCTGGTACTTAGGCATAGCATTTGTTTCTCGATCGCCATTGATGGATGTTCGAGATCTCGCTGCACATGTAATGTAAAGTAGTCTGGTTCCTTCGTCTCCATAGTCCCATGACCATGGTTTCAGATAATGTTTAGTGACATTCCAAACCAGGATAACATGGCGTACCACGAGGCCAGCACGCTACCACGCTATCTATCATCATTACATGTCTTCTTCATTGTCGAATACATGGTACGGAAAGCTGGCTTTTGGTGGCTGCGTACAGTGCTGCTGATAGATGCCATGCGAAGTGTATTGATAGATGGTGATGAGCTGAGCGAGTCTGCATGGTACGTACGACGCACCCAATACTGTTAATGCATGCGTGTAAACTGCGAATACTATCAGGAACATACCAATCAGCTATGAACAAATGTGTCGACGACGTGCTCGCGTTAGGGTTCTCGGGAGCTGAAACGGATATTGCAAGTAGGCGTCCTATGCAGGTAGCAGTGGAGATCGGAAAATGGATGCAAAGGCCGTGCGATGAGTTGCGATCGGTGTTGATGTGCCTGGAAGTTGAGCATCGGACCTGACGTGAGCCGCCTAAGAAACAACTGAAGAAAGATGTTTGCGTCACAGCACTCGCAATTTGAGCGAGTGGCACCTACAGTGATTGACTTCCACGCCTCAGGACACTACGCGATTCGGTCTCGCCGCCACTTTGGGCACGCCGTGTCGAAAGAGTCCCAATCACCAAGCTCCCACGTTGTGTGTGTGGCTCCGCGCAACGTTCCCAACAAACAATAAGATCTTTTGCGAAGGGGAATAGACTACAAAGTCTGGTAGAATTAGACAATAATGATGAGACAGTGGTTTATCAAACTACTGCTCAAAGGCGGGACGGTTCGGAAGTGATACTAAAGAGGTACAGAAAAGGGCGGGGTCGCCCTACTATTCCACGCTCCACGACCCTTGCTACCCGTCATAGAAAGTTTGTGTAGATCGTATTTCCGTTAATAGAGTTTTCCATGAAGTCTTCTCGAGTATGGGCAGTTAAGGGGGGACATTGGATGCGAGACTCTGTGCGATGAAAACGCACCAGAGGTCCGACCAACAGCTGTACCGCCACGTGTATATACAATAAGTGTACAAGACTGGATGCGGGATCTGCAATGCTGAGAGGCTCTAGAATGATTGTGCATCTGATGCGTCAACACCAAGTGTTGGTTCATCTCCCGACCAGAGTGATTGGCATTGGGCACGAACCAGGGAAATGATCCAGAACCGGGGATATTCCCTTTCCTTCTTGCTTCTCCACAGTTCACACCGTCTTCTTCCACAAACGGCGATGTTCTCTCGTCTGGTCTTACTCGGCGTCCTAAGTTTGAAAGTTTGTTTCTTCGGAAGGCCGTCATATTGGCAGCCCGTTGAATAAACAATGGCTTGCAGTTGAAACCTGCGCTGATGATTCAACATTCTTCCCAGAAGCGGCGGCTTCTCGTCCCACTAATGCACAGCTGAAACTGTGAAACCTGGTGCTCCGAGCGCCGCTCCCGCTCCTCGACTGTAATCTCTTCGCCAATCACACATCTCCAGCTTATGAGAACTCAGGCACTGACTAAAACGAGTGGCGGCAAGGGTGATAAAGATTTCGTCGAGATCCGGAGATATAGAGTATATCTTCAAGCGGTTACTCAAAACATGTCTGGTGCTGACTCACACGGACTCGAAGCTCAGCTATACGAACATCTCCCTGCAGCAATCTGGTTTTGAAGACGGAGGTCGATGTACGGAGTACTCCGTACATAAGCAAGAATCTAGACATGCTGAGGTAATGGTGGATGGAATGAACGATTGGAACTAGAAAGGCCTGGCTATGCAGGTACCGACAAAGCACGCATCGGACTATTAACCGAGAGTGAGTGAACTGCGTAATATCTATGTTAGAATGACTTTTCGTGCGAAGGTGTGCGCACACCAAGATGAAAGGAGAACATTGCCGCACAACCAAGCCACCGGAACTGCTGGAGAAATTAAGACAAGCTGGCCAGCGCAGACGTATTTGCGCCAGGGCACACGAAATTGGACCCTAGCCAGTGCCCAGTGTGAGCAGCAGTGCGGAGATGGGACTGGCACCACGGCGGCGGCCCGGCGTCTGTCTTAATCTCGTTAATCCTCCCAGTCCAAGAGCATGCAGGAGTCTAGTATAAGAAAGCGGCCAGGCCCTCACCTTCTGATGCCCCTTACGAGCCTGCGACTTTGACGTACAGCACTTGCTCTCCAGTCATTCTTTCGACACCCACAAGCTCTTCAGCACCATCCTTCGGGACCATCACATTCGCTCTTAGCGCTTTGCTCAGCGTCTAGCCCCTACAAAACAAGATAATCATATATCATCGTCGTCGAATTTCGCCAAAAAGTCAAAGTCAAACCGTCAACATGCACGCCATCAGTCTGCTCTCTGTCCTCGCCCTTGCGGGCTCCATCGCCGCCGCCCCGGTTCCCGAACCTGAGGTCGTGGTCGTCACCAAGGTCGCCACGGTCATTGTCACCGCCGGTGCCGTACAGGTTGCCCAGACCAACTACCGTGGACACCGCAGTCGCAAGACCACCGCTACTGTCGTCGCTACACAGCCCGCCCCTTCTGTCTACTCTGTCCTCCCTACCTCAGTCCCAGCTCCTCCTAAGCCTGCTCCCTCAGCCGTCAAGCCTACCAGCGCTGCCCCTGCCCCTGCCCCCTCTTCCGCTCCCCCTACCGGCAACGACTACATCAGCATCGCCAACAAGTGGCGTGGCAAGATGGGTCTCCCCGAATTCACCAAGGATGCCAAGCTCGAGGCCAACGCCGTGAAGACCTGCACTGACGGCAACGGCGAAATGGTTCACGAACTCAACTCCGGAACTATGGGTCAGGTCCTCGCCCCCGGTGGCGCCGACGAATTCGAGAGGATCTTCGTTGGTGGCTGGCTCTGCGAGGTTCCCTCCACCCCTGGACTTGGTGACATCTGCTCTTCCATGTCCAAGGGATGGGATTACCGAGGCCAGACTGGCCACAACAAGATCCTCGTTGACAAGAAGTACAGCAAGATCGGTTGCGGTCTTGCCAAGGGTATTTGGGGCTGCGATTTCGCTTAGGCGAAATTGTAGAACGCGGGAATGGACTGGCTTGCCATTTCAAGCGATGAACGATGATGTGATTACTTGAACCTAGAGGGTTTGCGTTGGCGTTGATACGCTGAAATGGTTGATTTCTTTTCGCTGTACCTTGTTTGTACGCTTCTTGTTGATAGTCGACTTCCAGGTCGCAATTGATGCAATGTCTACGATCAATTTCCCCTTTTTTGATGCCCTGTGACGTTGTTTCGCTTTTCGGATAGCTGACTGTTGTGTATGGACACGGTAAGATGTAATCTGGAAGCGTGACGAATGAAAGCGCTCAACGTCAGTTGGCATTCACGCTCGGCGAGCCGCCAGATAAAGATAGACGAGGAGTGACCTGCTGTACACACCGTTGAGCAATCGAATGGCCCAACGTGTACGTACAGCTGGGGAGAGACATTCTGGTCTTTCTGAAACACTTGGGTTGTACGCCGAGCGCCTCATACGGAAATGAGGGGTCAGTGCAGAGTCCGCAAATTGCGGCATCGCGAAAAAGGAAGAGTCATGCCGATCATTTACGAATACGAAGATGGTGATGTAGGGGGTGAGTATTGGTTCCTGTGCCCAATGAAGCGCGAGTCCAGTGCGGAACGATGTCGTCGATTTCAGAAGACGTGAAAGGAGGTAGATACTCGACGTTCAATGTTGAACGTTGAGGAGTTGCTGGGCAGTAAGATCGCTAAGGCTATTGTCTCACTAGAAGCGCTCCTTGTCAAGCGATCGCAGTTTTACAATCCGCACCTCACATTGCTTGTTAACGTTGGAAGCTGTGAGCGACAGTTGGATCCTCAACACGTAACATGACAATACCACTCATATGATAATGCGCCCAAGCAGACCGCTGGTATCAAGGTGGAGAAGAAGGCGAAATAGCAACTACGACTGTCGTTCAATCATAGAGCCCTTGTCAAGATTACAACAGAGGGAAGGACGATGGTATATTTGAAAGGTTCAGATGTGAAGTATTTCCATAGGATAGAGTGAATAGAGGTGCCCAGCATTTTCCTTGTTAGGAGAACAGCGCAGTCATATGAGCACTCAAGGAAAACAGGGTCAGATCGGAGAGCTCTGACATGCTAGATCTGATGCAAAACAACGCCAATTTGCAAGGCAAACATCAAGCTAGGATCTAGTAGGTGTTGGCCAAGCAAGAAAAGAGGCGGAGAACGTGCTGTCGAAGCGAAGTCATGTTCTAAGTCACAGTGTAGTTGACAGACGGTAGCGGGAACAACCAGATATAGTAACTGGGTAGGTCAGCCTTACTGTTTTATATCTTGATCATTAATTCGTGTCTTAGCTCCTTGTGGCATATAAGAGAATATCTGACAGCTTAATTGTATATTCCTATATATTGCTAACATTATTGACAGTATAGTGATATGCAAAAGCTAACAGGGGGAGATGCTTGAACGAAGGATTGTGCCTTACAATATGCTTTACTAATAGTCAATATTCCCATAGGCTGATAGTATTCATCATTGATACCTTTTTTGGCCTATACAAAACCTTGCAAGTTTTGAGCAAACACATCCATAGATTCGAAGTGTCGATGTTTCCATTCACAACTCCCGACTCCCCCGAGATTTTTGTCTACTATTTTTAACATGATAATTAGTACAAAGAAATCAATTAGGGGAAATGAGCTGCGAGATGGGGAATGATGCGTGACACCACTAATACTATTTGTCAAGGACATATCTATGAGATGGCGAAGTATATAGCCTGGAGATGACGAGAGAGAGTCGTAATAGCACGTGCGAATCTTGCATGGGGAAAGTATGGCCCAAGTCTGCGTAGGTTGGTAGAGTATCTCGAAAACAGCCTCGAATAATTTGACGGGTGTGGAGTGGGGGCATAGAGGGTGATGCGGCTTCCTGTATGGTCTTTCTCTCATGGGTATCCTGTTTGCGAGTTCCGAGGGAAGAGAAAATTAGGGTTGGAGATGAAAATTGGGCATTTCTGGCGTTAACGTGGAATCGTGCGATAGTAGCTATCCGGAGCTCGTGGGGATCTGCAGAAAAGTTGATTTGCACAACATTTTAAATCTTCCTTTCCAAGGAAGATGGTGTGCCAGAGGCTTCGAGTTATATCGTAATGAATCGGTTGATAGCGGGATCTCGCCATATGTTCAGCGTTAATTGTGCTTTGAGCCACCGGTCTTGTCTTCCCAACTATCATTGGATAGGTCAGTTGCATGCTTCAAATTATCATTTCATTAGGCGGAACACTTACATCCTGAGGAAAAGCTTCCAAAGAATTGAAAATAGTATTCCCTGCAGACCATTGGCAAGAATACGTGTTTTCAAACCGCGCCCGAAGAGACCCATCTTGCCATCTTCACGAATCACGCGCCTTGCAGCTTCGGAGTACGAAACCCTGGTGTCGTTGACTTGGCGATAGGTCTTCACAACGCGTAGCGAGTTAGAAATAGAATCGGAGACGATAGAAGCGCAGAAGCCAATGAATGCTGCCCGTAATAACCATAAGAGCAATTGATGTTGTCTCGATGGCTCACCGATAGCTTCGGAGAGCCAGTTATACTGCATTGATATTAGCCCAACTTCTCAGCAGGTCTGCTATTTCATATACTCACAGTAGCAAACCAAGGATAATGGCCAACAAAAGTCGCAGCAGCTGTAGCAAAAGCCCCCCACCAAAGGCTTCCAATACCGTCAGTTCGGATGCGCTGTCGAAGCAAAGCAGTCCCGCGGGCACCCTGCGCCTGAAGAGTTGTTTTCAGGGTGTCGATAGGGGTCAGTATCATGCGGAAAGCGGCCGCACAAGCAGAGGCAAAGACGGTCTGGATCGGAGATGGCAGTCTTCCCAAGTACGAGTTCGAACGAAGCAAAGCCAAAATGCCCGCATTCGCGGCCGTATCTCCAAACCTTGCTACGGGTCCTTGGATGAGAGCAGGACCAATGCCCTGATAGTACCGTCGTATGCCACCGTCTTGGTACAGAGTTTTCGTCGCAACCGTAAATGATGTTCCATGTCGATACTGATAGTTCATGATCGTTCGCACTGGCATCAACAACAGCACCTGGAGCACCATGGCCGCCGCACCACTCAAACCGCCACCCAAAGCCCTCTTCAAAGCCCCACCAAGATCGAAATCAACATCATCAGCATCAATCCAACCCTTTACGAACACCGCAATAAGAATAGTGGCGAGAATGAACCACATAACCCACCAAAAGTAGCGATATCGGTTGACAGTCTGCTCTTGCGATTTCAATGACGATGTCTCATCGCTTTCTTCTTCGTCCGAGGGTCGGTCCGAGTCATCTGGTACGGGCTCAACAACGAGTAAAGGCGAACGTTCGTCTGGCCTGGAGGCAAATTCAGGATCGCGCTGGTAGGCCATCATGAATTTGGGGGAGTGAAGTGATGAAGTGTCGGTTCAATACATTGTGATGGGTGTGAGTTTGGTGCATTGGTAATCGTTCGGTCAAATGTTGGGCGAATGACGCGATCTCGGCCTTAACGACGCGTGTTTGAGATAAGCGTGACAGTCATGGCGAGGATCTAGCAATGTTCTCCAAGACGGTGGTATATGTAAGATACTGATCCAGTATGACAAGATGTTTATCAAGAGACTTGCGTTATTGGGAAAGTTTTGGATATTGTAGATCACGTGACTTGTGTACCTAGTCCCACCCGGAGCTTGAAACCTTGGTTTTAGCACTCAATTTGAAAGCATTGCTCATGAAAATATTGTCTTGACTGTATTTTGCGGTTGTCATCAAAGTTCGTATATCACGCGATGTTTTCCCAGCCTCGACCTCTGTGCGTGCAAGTTCTATAGGTATAAAAGATGTTCACCTGGTAGAAGAAACCTAGGAAAAGCCTTTCAAATCAGTCATGTAACAATGCTGAGGTGGGGTGGCTTCAAGTCACGGAAGCTCACCCAATCTAGAAACTCTGCATGCATGAAGCAGTGTAGCTTTGTATAAAATATTGTAGAACTTGTTTAATGTAGCTGTTTTGAACCCCGTAAGATAGCATGGAGAATGAACCTTGATGACGACAACTCCGATCACTATCAAGATCTAACATTGTCGCGTATATGTACCTCAAGATCCTTGGATCTTGAAGGGTACGACCCTTTTGCTGTCATAAACATTGATAAAGAAAAAATGGTCAAGCGTAGATTCTCTCTACGCTTACAAGATTCCATCGTGTTTACTAATAGGCGCGGTCCCCAAACATAAAGATTTTTATTCGCGTGTACCAAGAAACTATGAGTGCAGCTTAGAAAATAGTATAGGTACTTATAAAAGGAACTTGAAACATTAATGTCTATAGCAAGAATTTTTAGTCAAGTCTTCCTTGAGTCATTCTTTAGGCTTGGTCCCCTAATGATATACCCAAAGCTTGCGACTTCTACAGATGAGAGCTTTGTGGTGAGTTTTTTTCAACGTGGATGTACCAAGTATACATTATACCACTGGATAGGAGAGGGAAAACACGTCAACGCACTGTCTTGCGTAGGGTAATGGCGATCCTACTCCATAATTTTCATTAACAATAGATATGAACATTTTTTTGTACAGATACTCGCAATTCGTAATCACAAGATGTACTCTTCATCTAAGATTGATAATCCAGCGTTCGCGTCGAACATTTCAGCTCGACAACCTAGCTAGTCCCAATGTGGAGTAGTACTCACCTTACTCGATATTAGCGTGGATGAGTCGAAATCGACAACGTCCTTGCCTCGTTTTCCAATGCACATAAGTAGACGCAAACCCGAAGACAATGCTATCAAAGAAACAAGATCACCATTTTCTTTTGCTTCGTGGAAGATTTGCTGCGATTTGGGTGAGAAACTCGATCAACACCGCTACTATTATCCCCTAAACCTCCAACAACAACCCACACGCAAGCCATAGTAATATGGAATACCCTTCGATCCCCCATACCACCCCGCTAGCCTACAAGGTCGCCCCACCTCCTAAATCTCTCTCTACCATCCCCACAGAGCTCCTCACTCCACCCCCCCTAAAGCCAAACTCAAAATCTATCTTCGCGTTCTGGAATACAGGAATCAAAAACCTCCCGCCCTATCTACTCCGCAACGTATTAGCCTGGCACCGACGCCTCTCACCCCTCGATTGGAAAGTATACGTTTTCGACACGGTCTCAGACTCACCACTCAACATCTCCAATTTCATCGATACCGAGAGCTCAGATGTTGTACCCGATGCATTTCGCAAGCGCGATGTTCGCGGAGAATTCTTAGCACAACATACGTCCGACTTGGTTCGTTTTCCACTGCTGTTGAAGTACGGAGGTGTGTACATGGACGTGGGGATCTTGCTGTTTGGGAACTTGGACAAGTTGTGGACGGAACACATTACCAATCCGGAGTCGACAATAGATTTCTCAGGTTTTACCATGGGTAGGTTTTTCCTTGCTTCAAAAGGCTAGGAGGGGCTTTTGGATGTTTCTCTCGTGAGCGTTGCTGATTATATACCAGGTGACTTCCCCGAAATCTCCATTGTCAATTTTGCACTGATGTGTGGCCCGAATAATCCTCTTGTTGCACGCGCGCATTACATCTTGCTCAAGCTTTGGGAGGGAAAGAAAAGTACTGCTGGTATGCATAAGCATTCGCTTGTTAGCCACATTCCGCTCATGCGTGTGCCGCGCGAAATCGCCATGGACGCTGACGGTGAGGGGAAAATGGTTATTAACGATGAAGGAATGACGGACTATGCGATTCAAATCCAGTGTATGGGTGCTGCACAGCGCTGGCTCGATGTCGACGATGGTTGGGATGGACCTAAATACGTGCGCGAAAAATGCCATTTGTTCAGTATGATGAGGCAGTCGTATGCTCACGAGCAGCTGACATCTTGGAATGGTGTGTTTCAGCACAGGCTGTTTGGTCTAGTGTTGCCGAAGAAGGGCGAGGACGAGAGCGAGGATCAGATATTAGCGAGGCGGATGGTGGAGGATGTGGTAGGGAAGAGTTGGTGTATGAAGCTAGGTCATGAGACTTCGGCGAAGTTGTTTGGGGTCGATACTCTGGGAATTTGTTGGAGGAAGAATCCGGGAACTGACTGTGTGGAGGGGACGTATGCGGGATGGTTGAGGTGGGCGGAGGGAAATGTGGGTCATGAGGGGGTATTAGAGAGGATGGATGTGCCAACTTATGGAGCAACTAGAACGGGAAATATGCTGGGTAGTCAGTCGTAGTGATTGTATCATAGGGTGCTTAATTAGAGGAGTGAAGTAATCGATGATAGTTTCTCTTAGAAAAGGTCTCATTCCAGTTGGGGCTTCATACTTTTCTAACGGAGTTTATGATCTTGTTGGAGAGCCATATTTCGACCATACGCAAATCTCTTGAAAGCAGCTTCAAAAAGGCCTAGTCCGAAGGCAACAAAAGAGCACACCTGCCATGTTGTAGCATTCACAATTCATCGGCCTAATCTACAGCCTTCTCAAACCAACAGCCCCGGCTCACGCCTCAATCCTTTAAACTTGACAAAAACGTATCCACTTAATGACACCCTGCATTCAACCACGCACTCCCACCAGCCTCATCATCTACTTCTCCAGAGTATTCAGAATAATCCCCAGCTGCTCATCCCCCAAGTCCTCAAAAACGCCATCAACATCAATCGCCCCCATGGCCTCATAAATATCAAACTAAGCCACGATCACAGAAGTCGCAAGATAGTACCCCTTACGCCAATAGATACCTGATATAATTTGATACACGTTTTCCTTGTGCACTTCTGCACAAACCAGAAGCGGGGGCGCACTCACCCGTACCCATGACTCATTTGAAGAACTAATTTGTAGATTCCGAGATGCCATCAATTGGTGTTGTACATGTAATCCGTAATTATGCTTTTGCCCAGCCGTTCAATTGATCCAACGTTCCTAACTCCTATCTCCTTCCTTGATTCACACCATCCTTTATCGACTGCGCAGCCCCCCTGATATGATCCTCATCGACGCCAAAATGTGATCCGTAACGGTCCTATGTAACTGTTAGGAGGTTACTACGCGAGTGTACTCAGATCACGTTACCTGCTCAGCACCATTTCCCTTCGCAGCCGCAAGCCTCTTCGCCCTCTCCCACCCATCAGCACCGAGGCCAAAGTGCATTGCCCATCGATCCTGCTCGGCACCTTCTGCCTTGGCGTTCAAGATGCTCCGGACCGCCTTGTTCACGACCTCGCGGTCGGGGCTGAAATGAGCAGCATAACGGTCTTGTTCCGCTCCAGCGCCTTTGTAATTCGCCGCTCTGATGGCAGCCTCCTTGATATGATCGACGCCTTCCTGGCCGATGCTGAAGTGCGAGGCGTAGCGTTCCTGTTCGGCGCCAGGGCCGGCATAGGGAGTGTGCGAGGTTGGCGGACTGGAAGCCTCAGGCTCGGGCTTCTTGCTGGTGAACCAGGACATTGTAGTATCAATGGCGAAGCAATTGAGATGTTGGAAGTTACTTGAGGGGTGTTTTGGAGTTCAATTGATGATGGAGGATGAGATGAATGAGGAGCTCAGGTGAGAGATGGGGAGTTCAGCTTTTTACCCCTCGCAGGATGTGAGGGTGACGTCACTTGGGGCTTTGTCGAGACCACTTGACACCTTGAATCACGATCACATTGCGCAAATGTGATGCATTGCTTGAATCCACGAAAGATTGTTCTATCAGAAGACAATCAGGCGATGAAACTTGTACTGGCACAATATTCATGCAATATTGGTCAGGTGACGCGATTTCTTCGACGCGCTTTGGCACTCCGATTGGCTGGCTTCGTGATGGCGGAACGGGGTCTCACGTGATACGGCACGCGACATCGTTGCCATGGCCTCAACCTCAACTTGCTACGTATTCTTGCGTCCTCTACCCTCGCTGGAACTTTGAAGGAGAAGTCGATCTAGTATCGAGAAAGACAGATGTGATTTCGTCTTCCCCATTCGTTGATCTACTCTTCGCCCTCAATATCCTCTTTCTGCTTCTCAACCTCTTCTGGCTTCCTCGCATCATTCTCTTTCATTGTACACATAATCTGCACCAACACATCCACATTCAGCACCAATCCATCGAGCACTTCAATCACCTCGTTCGGCGTCTTCTCCCTTAGGACTCGTCGGATAGCAGCCGAACTGAGCCCCACCTCGGGCCGCTTGTCCTCGACACCACTAATCGGCACAAACTGTAACTTTCTCTGGGCGTCCATAATGTCCATACATATCCACGAAGGCCCACTCTGCGCCAGACGTCGTTCCAGAATCTCGCGAGCTGGAGCCAACATTGCAGAGATGCGTTCGCCAACCCGCTGATAGATCCCCACCAGACGGGCATCTTCGTCAGGGTATAGTAGAAGCAGGGCTTCCAAACAACCTATAGTACCATCATCTATGCGCTTGAGTAACCTATCTTCGGGCGACGGGACGCAGGGTTTCCAACAGGTACATGGATCCAGATCCCTAGGCGTACCATCAACCCCCCTAAACGACCCCGGACGAAAGAAGTCTCCAACGACAGTCTCATTAATATCAGGCCCCCAGAATCTACAACCACTGGAGATGCTGACATAGTCCGGCCCCATAATCAAGACCAACTCGACGTCAAACCCGTCTTCGCGCGCGAGGCTGTCAATGTCGTAGACGGCACCAGGGCTATCTCCTCCATACCTAGCAACCCAACACCAAGGGTCAAGCAAATCGTCTGCCCATAGCTTTGCACGGTCGGAGCGGGAAATCGAAATCGCTTCGACATTTGTTCCATCTCCTCCACCTCCGGTCTGACGTTCGGGCGCTACGGCCTTCTTGTGCTCGAAGGCTAACTTCAGTTTCAGGCTTTTTGATCTTGATGGTATAACTATTGCGCCGACAACATCCGCATATGCACTTCGAAAAAAGGCGTGTGTAAGGAGTAGCTTGTGCCCGATGTGCGGCGGGTTGAAGGAGCCCGAACAGATGATCACGCGGTTTCTGGCCCCTCTGCGAAGGGTCGGGGGAGGGATCCAGGAGCTCGAGGCGAAGAGTGTAGGGGGAAGTTTGGCGCGGATATCAGCTCTCATGGCAAGACGAATGTAGTGCTCCAATGGCATGGAAGAATGCGGAGTGTCGAGCGGTGGTATAGGTTCCTGTGTTGCGGTGAGAGCTAGAGCAGGAGGACCCGCGTTTTGGTGCTTGCGGGGTGATTCCCGCTTGAGTGGACTGCAGGTTTGGGGGGAGGCAATCTTGGATGTTTTGTTGGAAAGCTTCGCATTGTTTTCGTCGGTCTCGGATTCAAGAAATCCCTTCAGGCGACCACGAAACGAGCTGCGTTTTTGACCCATGACGGTGAGCCCTTGATCTGAATGTCCAGGGCTTGAAAAGCGGGAGTGATGCATTCGTAGCTGTAGTGTATTTGTAGTTTTAGTACTACAACTTCTCTCAATCAAATTATGTTTTTGAGAGGTCATGTATTGTGTGCGCGAGCGGTGGCGATAATGGAGCAGTGGGCAAACGATTGATAGTCGCGTTTGATTTTATAGCGCGTTAGCATTCATTATAGTGAGAGGCGGCGTACAAGGCTGTATCAAGGATAGGACTTGCATTTGAATATCACTATACTGTGAGGGCATTGCTTCCTGTATGGGCTGCTTGAGACTAGCGATATCACCGAGCACCGTGCTTTTACCAGTCTTTTCCGCCTGGGCTAGATGTTTTCGAAGCTCGGAAATCATGCGGTACGTGTATTTTTGTCACGCCGTAGAGCCTCCCAGGTGGAACTCACGTCGCTGGGCCAGAGTGGGCAATTGAAGTGGTTATTTGCGATGATGATATCAACACGAAAAGCGTTGCGGTGCAGAACGATGGCATTCTTGACACGAACAAGAGTAATGGCAGAGAAGAGACGGTCGGGGGCGACGATGGGTTCTATCTCACCGGAGTTCTCGATGCGGCAAACCTCTTACATCCACGAGAGCATTATGATGATCCAATCCACCTTCGGGGTCGAAACTTAGCAACTATTTTCTGAAATTAACCATTTGTAGATGATTGTCGGCCTGGGCTTTTGTGTCACTGAATGAGAAGCACTGTTTGGAAGCTACACATTGGATGCTAGTATAGCAACACATGCTGTGTTGTAAAGGCATACACGTTGTGTGGGGATCAAATGGCTACAAGGCAGATACTATGTTTACGTCTGATTGTACCTCGGAAGCTGAATTGCTTCAAGAAAAAGGCAAGGAAAGCTTCGATGCCCAGCAGGTGTGCCCAAACAAACCATTACCGTATCTCCGCCTTCCCAGACCGCCAACTTTCGTAGGTAACCCGCAGTCCAAAACTGCTAGAGAAATTCAAGCTCCTCGATTTGAATTTCTCAAGGCCGCTCTGCTAGCTCAAGCGTCGCCTTTCTTCCCCTTGAGGAGACGTCCGAACCATTGCTTGACACGACCAACCATCCCCTTCTTGGGCTCTGCTTGACGTCCGGTTGTGCCCTCAGTCTCAGGTTCCTGAGCATCAGACACACCTCCATCTGCATTGTATGACGTATTAGCGCTCGCGTCACCGGGGAAGCTGATAGCATTCATCCGAGCACCATTAGCAGCGATGATCTTGGTGGGAGATTCCTCGACAGTCTTGATAGTACTAGACTCCTTCGGGCATCTCGACGGCGTAGGCGCGTGAAGAAACTCCTGGGCGCTGAAGATGGTCGACCTAGAGGAGCCTGGCTCTCCCTGCTTTTGTTTCTGCTGCGGCGTCTGGGGGGCATAATCCTTGACGTTGCGGGAAGTGGACTGCGGTGTCTGACATGCGGTCTTTTGAGAGCCACGGACGGGAGTGCTCGGCTCTTCGTACTCTTTATTCCCCTCGAAGTGGTGGTGGACAGCGGTACCCGTGGAGTTGAAGCTCATTTCCGCATCGTCGATGTCTTCAGCGTGGGAGGCAGACAGTGGCTTCGAGCTATCGTTGGAGGATAGCGAGCTTGAAGTCGCCCGATCGCCGAATGCCGCCGTTGCGCTGGAGTTGCCAGAAGTACCTCGGAACATGATCTCTATTGAGTTCAGTTAGCGTTGTCTTCAACGTGTCAATTCTCGGAAGATTTGGGGTTCTTGGGTACGTGATGCAGTCGTGAGTCCTTTGTTGTGTTTGGGGGTAGAAGCTCTGGTGAGAGAGATTGCTGCCTAAGTGTTTGTTTGGTTTACATGACTGCGCGTTGTATGCCAGCAAATACTCTTACCTGTGCCTTAATGACGTAATTTCCCACTACAGGGCGAGGGAGAAGTCAAAAGGTGTTCTACCAGCCTGTTAAAACCTCCATGTTACTCCAAAATTCACACCATACTAACCTTACGGACCAGTCCATCACAGCCCTGTTTGTACCTGCCCATTCATTAGGCTCAAAGACCCTACCTAAGAAGACAACCTTCTGCAACTCGGCCAGGAAACCAAGGATGTCCTCCAGCATCTCTTCTTCAAGAAATAGCGTCGATTCGTCGCAGTCAATACCGCGCAACAGCCCTGTGAATCCGCCAAAATCGCCTCCGAGCGTTGAAAGCGTCACTGAAATCATGTCCGAAGCAAAGGTTGGACAAAAGCAGGACGCGAACGTAGATCGACTGGTAGAATTAATGGAAATGTGGGTGCCAGAGAGTACGTTTGAGGAGAAGAGGGACGGTTGAGTGGAAAGGATGTTGTGAGAGCAAGACAATGGATATGGTAGTAATGATGACTTCTAAAGTAGCTATTGTCACACCAGCTGGCTGTAGAACGAATGGAGTGCGATAGACTGTTTCAATATCAATACGACAAATTCATGACTCGAGCTAACCAACGAGGGTGCTAGCTCCGTATTATCCGATACCAATAGATCCAGTATCTAGACTTCCAGCAAGTCCCGCAGATAATGCCTCGTATGTGCCGGAGTCTACCAAGAGTGTCAGTTTTGGGAGGAATATCCGGACTGAGATAGGACTGTTCAGCTCACCGGCTTGTGCTACTACATTATGGTTTCTCATTTTCATTCTCAGGACCGACCTCTTCATTCTCCAGAGGCTCAAAATCTTTGTCGTTCTTCTGCCCAATACTCCCAAAGGTCTCACTGAACTCATTCCAGTCTCCAAACTTATGTTTGGCCTGTTCTTGAATTTTGCTATCCTCAGCCTTTTCGGCCGTTTTCCGGAACGTGAAAGGTTTTGCAGGTGAGCCAGGCTCGCCTTTGGCAATGAACTCGGCAGTTGCTCTGGCTTTCTCCTCCAACTGTGTCGGTCCAATCCGTGGCGATTTCTTGAAAGCGTTCTTCTGTCCCCGAAAAATGAACTCTTCCGCATCCTCACCAGGTTCTCCTTTGGCAATGAAGTCCGCAATATCCTGGGCCTTGGTCTCTAATGGGGTCGGTCCAACACGCGGTGGCTTCTTGAAAGCACTTCTCTGTCCTAGGTTGGCTCCGAACACGAAGTCTTCCGCGGGAGAGCCCGGCTCATCAATCTCCACAAGTTCGCGGAATTCGGCGCGGAACTCAGCATTGGTCAAGCATTCCACTCCATCAACTATCTGCCTGTGATTATTTTGGGAAGGCTCCTGGGTACTGTCCTTCCTGTCTTGTTCGGGTTGATCGGTTGATTTACTATCTTGGCCGGCTTTGGAGTCATGTCTATCGTCCGGCAAATCGAAGCGTACTTTGCTCTTCCTGCGTACAGGACCGCTTGAAGAGTTGCTCGAATCGGAGAGCTTCAGTGGGGCAGGTTTTGGACTTGACATGATCAATCGTGTACTATCTCATGTCAGAAGGAAGTCTGGCGATACAGTACATACGTTACAGTATGATGAGTGAATGGTGTATTAAGTGTATTATTGTTCTACCAAAATAGCAGAAATAGCCAAAATCAACGGACCAGTCGATAAAACGCGGGAAAGGTATTACTTACAAGGTGAGCGTAGCGATAGTGGTGTTGTATAAAACCTGGTTTATGTCCGTGATAGTGATGTATAAACACTCTGCCAGTTGAGAATGATGATGGATGATAAGCTGATGTGCATGGAGTTGCAATAGCCACATCGTACATCGAACCATACCCAAAGCTGCGCCTACCGGACAGAGACGATTATACGGAATGGGCGGTCTTCAAGCAGAAAGTCTCACCCGACTATATCTGCTTTGAGTTTCGCATGTGAGCGCTACCATTCTAAAACTTGCTTGAGGACTGTGTTGATGGACAAGTGGATAGAGAAGGGACTTTTGTGAGAAGCCTGCGCCGGAGCCCGTATGATCTACCTGGATATAACACGTATTAGATTCTTTGTCAAAGTATATGCAAAGGGTCGTGATTTCTGCAGATTCGATTACTCTTGCCTGGAGCTTAAAATGCCATTTTCGAGATCGGTCTTACCCCAAGTAAAGCATTTTTGGCTTAAAAAAAATGATCATCAATTCCACAGCATTTTCTCTGCTACCTTTTTGAAAAATCTACCCATAGCTTGAGTAGAATAACTAAACGACTCAATATGGCCGTACTGGCGGCAACAATGATAATTCATTCTACTTCAAATACGCTATGGGTAAGATCAACAGCGATGTGTGGAAAAGATGAACTTTAGCTGTCCAAGATTCACGTCAATATAGTTAAAGCTAATGCAAGCTCCAAGAATGATGAAATATACGTGAATTGGTTTTTTGCAATATACAGCCTAACAAATCACCGTGCGTTACCATTCCATCACAGTATTCAGCCTACAGCAACAACACTCAGTCTTCGGCGACCGACATTCATCACTTTCCACATCGTACCAATTGCGACGGAACATACTACGTCCATATTTAGTAGCTACATAATTCACAACAGCCATATCCCCATCAATCATGGCTACCACATCATCTCACCAACACCATTTAATTCCCATTCCCATTCGACATCTTCCACATGCACACCCACAAAAACCTCCCTAATCCATCCCCACAGCTCTCAATTTAAATTCATACCTATATTCCCATTCAAACTTTTCGCACCTGTTGCACCACGCAGGCCGATGCAGTTTGCAGACAGACGCAAGATAACAGCGAACACGAAAAAAAAAGTACCAAAACCGAGCGAACGAAATAACACGTACAACGACCAACCAAAGATACTAGAAGAACTAAGACACCACGCCCTAACCACCTCAACGCCCGACACCAAAGCCCCCACACGCCGCGTTTTGAAGAAATCAGTCCTGGAATCATGACTCTTCAAGAACATACAATGGACCAACTATATCCACAGAGATGGTATTACGGTGTAACCAAGCGTCGACCAGTTCCAGCCACCTACACGAGTACGAAGACAGGAGGGGTAGAAGCGACGCAGGGAACAGCATCTTCGATGCATGCTCCTGGAACCGCCGAAAAGAGTCTTTGGGATGTGGAGAAGGGAAATGTAAGAGGAGATGCAAAGTGTTTTGGGAAGCAAGAAATTTCGAATTCTTCTCCAGACAGTAGAGATGGAGAGGAAGTGGAGGCTGGTGCTTTGGATGAGGATTTGATACTTACCGCTGCGGGTTTAGATGTAGGTATGGGTATGCGAAGAAGTATTCAAATCATGGGTTCACGGGGTTTTGATTCTGGTTGGGATGGAGAAGGGGGAACTTCTCATGTGAATCTCGAGCCGGGGTGTCCGAATAAGGACGTTTGGTATACCACTTCATCTCACGCACCGAACGAAAGGCCCAGTCCGAACGAAGAGTTTCAAAGTCTCATCAACCAGGCTAACGGAAAAGATGATCATGGCAGCAATGTTACTTGTACAAATAACGATGGTAGTCCTATCTTCACCAGCCCAGATGAAGAAAGTCCAGTCCTAGATGAGGCGAAGGCGGTTAAGATACATTGTGTGAAAGCCCGCGTCACAACCTTGACTTCAGTTCACTCCGTAGCGCGTCAACTTAACCCACGAGGAGAAAGAGAAGGGACTTCAAGAGAAAATGGGGGTATGCTTTGGGATGGGGATGTAGGGTATACAGCGTCGAAGATTCCTGTGAAAGAATCGAGGTCAACGCCTTCAAAGCAGGTGTCATTACCCTCACCCAGCGTGCCCATTACGCAGTCAATCCGCTCCGAAACCGCCCTATATACCCGCCGTCCTATATCATCAAGCTCATCCTCTTTTATTCGCAAGGAAATGTCGCGTGCAATCCACAACCCAGTCTCCCATGGCGCGAACAGTCCCATCATGATTTGTACATTGCCAACACCAATTCCCTCATCAAGTACGACCATCTCACTGCCACGACCCTGTCGTTCCCGTAAGCGTTACCGGAACCGGGGCCCCATAGCTACCTGGCAACAAACACCAACCCTCTTCCACGTAACGCATAACACCACCATCGCCACCAACCACCCCAGTCCCTCCTTCCACACGCCCTCAGCCCATAGCTTCAGTATTCAATCACACATCCATGACCCAGCCCCCTATCTCACCGATGTCCCCTTAGCTCTCCTCCACCACTACCTGACCCCCACCAATCTCACCAACCTCACAAAAGAATATCGTCTAGCCACCGAGGAGGACGACGGCAACGACATCACAACAATCAAACTTGTAATTCCCGAGCGCAAAGCAAGAAGGACGGCAGTGCAGAGGATAGTACGCTACATGAAACGTAGCGCAGGGCTTGCCATTCTAAGCCCCGTGCACGAATTGTCCGCGCCAGCTTCCCTTCCGACGTGTCTGGAGTTGATACAAGCGTGTCGGGTTTTTGGGCTGGATGCAGATGCGGAAAGGATTGAGGACGTGATGTGTAGACGAATTGCGTATGGTGCGGGGTTGACAACGGATGAGATTGAGATTTTATGGTGTGGGCAAAAGGGAAGGTGGAGGGATACGGCGGTGGGAGATGCAGTTGTTTGTTGGATTTTATTTGATGGGATGGGGAGAAATGATAGTGGAAGGCTGGATGAGGAGGTTTTTATGGCTATTGGGGCTAGAGGGTATGAAGAGCTGAGGGGGGTTGTTATGGAGGAGATTGCAAAGGGCAGGTTTAGGGTAGAGAGTAAGAAGATGTTTTTGGAGAGAATAAGGTGGGAGAGAGAGGGTGGGCGAAGGGATGTTGATGGGATAGTAAAGGCGAGGAGGGAGAATTGGACAAGGAAGGTGGGTGGTGGTAATGATTGGGATGTGGATTGGGATGTGGTTAGGGGGGATAGAGGTGTGATGGCGATTGAAGATGTTAATTTCTTGACAGGGGATGCGGAGACGGTGTTGGGGCGGACGGGAGGAGACAAACATGCTGAGGCTGCTGACAGGCCGAGGTGGTTGCCAAAGGAGTCGGGAAAGGACTCCTCCTCTGAGAGTTTGGAAAATATCAATCAAGGTAATTCGTTCAAGAGTGAGCATACGATGCAGTCAGGCCAGTCGATTTCAAGGCCAAACCTAAGCAGATCGCGCTTCAGTCTAGGCGAAACGAAACGATTACGACGGATACCAAACACTGGCATGTTTCTGAAGCATTCGTGTCAGAACGGACAGGGAAGGGCGTAAGTTAAAATAGCTAGAAGTGGAATCCTCTTCATAGATATTTATTGCAATGTTGAGTATAATTAGCTCCAGGACAGCATAGATCTGTGATGAGATGGAGGGCGAATGATAACAGGCAGCGCAAGCACTGGAGAGGAGCAGGGCAGGTATTGAAGAAAGGAACAGGGTAATTATACAAGCGTAAGGAGCAGAGTATAAGGAAAGGAACGGTGAGAATAGATATGAGGAGAAGATTGGGTCGTTGTAACTAGGTGGTTTGCGATGACGAAGAAGGTGACATTCGGTGATGGCGGGATCCGGATGGCGAGTAGGTGCCACAGGGCGTCAGCCACAGTCTAAGCCACAAAGCTGAGCCACTGTTTCACGCCACATTAGACTAGCCATATGTGGTTAGGCTGAATCAGTGTCACGGTGGCGGCCAGCCACGATAGCCACAATAGCCACGGAATGACGTCCGCCCTCCCTCTCTCTATCCATCGTGAACTCCGTACAATTGTTGTATCCTGTATCCTGGCCTGGTCAGCTAGATTATACTGCAGTTATAACCTTCCCACACATAACAAGCACCGAGCTCTCCTTCCTCTGAACTCCTTTGAAAAACCACGGTGATGGTAATCCGTAGGCTATACATAACATTATAGCTATGCACATAGCACCATGTCGGCCCCCCAAACCCACGCCCTCTTCGACATCCTGATCCACCACCAGCTGTATGCCGAAATCGAAGCCTTCAAGTACCCCACCGCCATCGACCGCTATGGCTTCCCGTTTTCCAAGCCCGAGGGCGCCCAGACAACGTCGCCGCTGCTGCAGATCATGCTGAATAAGTTTGTGCTGAGGCTGCCCGGCGTGAAGAATCTGAGCACCGTCTTCTGGCAGGACAAGGTGCGCGCCCTGGTTGCGAAGCTGGGTGAGGCCGAACTCAGTGAGAGCTACGACAAAGGTGCCATAGGTTCGAGGAAGGCGCTCGCGACCGCCATAAGCAGCCTGCTGGAATATGTCGCTCGGGGCATGCTGGGAGGCTATCCCGTGACCAAGGGAGGCGATGTGGCGAAAGAGTACCACAGGGACAATCCCGAGGATGTTCTGAGGGCGTGGGATGACGGGATGAAGCAGCTCATATACGGGAATCTACTGGACGAGCTGTTCGAGAAGGTCGCCGTGTCGGACAAGCTGCAGGACCACTCAAGCCTGGTCCAGGCCGCTCACGAGTACATCTTGCTCAAGTATGTTTACGCACAATGCTCTCATATGCAACGTACGCCATCGCTGACATAAATAGCCTTGCGTCTTTCCTCCACCACATCTTCATAATGTCGCCCGACGGCCAATACCTCCTGCGGCTCCTCGAGAACGTCCATCGTCTCATACCTTACTCGATGGCAAGGCAGACGCTGCGTGTTGGGAACGCCGCTACCATGATTCACGGCATGGTGAGGCTGATACTAACAAAAATATCCGTCACAGCAATCACAAACTACATCGGCTTGACGAACAACACAAATGACGGCATGAACCTGCTGCAGCAGATCATATCGACCGTGGCCGCTTGGGACACGGCCGAGTTCCAGAAGAAGACCAGCAAGCTTGAGTCATGTAGGGAAGCTCCGAAGAAGGAGGTCTTCAAGGCCATTAAATCCCACGTCTATGCTTCAAGAGACCGGCACGACGCCGCCCGCAGTATCTCAACGGCTGAATCGAAATCCATCATCGCCGTTATATTGCAGACCTCGAACTCACCTGTCGAAACAGATTCGTTGACGAAAGACCAGCACGCCGTAGCCATGGACTACTACAGCAACTACCTCTCGATTCGCGACCGTGAAGAAATCACCAAGATTCTGTGCAAGATGCAGCCCGATGTGCTCACTTCGGCAATGAAGGACCTCGTGTCCGCCTTCGACCCCGTCATTCGCTCCGTCCACAAGGCAGTCGATCTCTCGGACACCGTCACCGACGCTCAGAACTTCCTCACAGATCTGATCAAAGTCTCAAAACCTAAAAAGGTCAACGGACATGGTAGCCAGATGGGCTCAAGGTCCAACAGTCGCAGTGCCTCACCAAACGCAGACGACAGCACACCAGCCAGCATAACAGACTCGCCCGCCAGCATACAAGTCCCGACAGTAGAAGACTATGTCAAGCTCCTCCGCGTCCACATGCCCTCGTGCCATAAATTCCTGCACCAAGTCTGCAAAAATGCCCCTGACCTCGCAAACGAATACCACATATATGCTACCTCCGTCCTAGAGGAATTTCGCGTTAACGAAGCCTCCAAATCCGCCGAAGAGCGCGGCGAAGGCGGCGCCGGAAACATGTCAGCTCCTCTGCGTTCCCTCTTCTCCACCCTCCCGCAAGACAAACAAGATGATCTCAAGAAACTTCTCGATCGCCACGAAGCCCACCTACAGGCCCTAAAACAAACCTCACAGTCCCGTCTTGACGGCGTAATGTCGCCGGCCCATCCCCCTTCCACCGTCAAAAATCCACCCCACAACCCTGCAGACGGAACAAACCACGGCCCCGGCATGTATCTCTCGCGTTGGCATTCCCTCCTCGACTCTACATACATCACGCCTGCAACGATCTCGGGTCCGGTCCGGCGTGGCTGGGAAGTCAAGGGCGAGCTCGACGGCAAAGGTCTCAAGACGAACTCCATTCTCGACCGCGTAGCGCATAAGCAGGTCAGTAGTCGCGATCAGAATATGAAGGTCAGTGTAGCGGATGGCACGGGCGATGCGGTGGAGAGGAAGGAGCGGAAGCGAGATGGGTTGGAGGAAGACCAGATTCGGACGGTTTGGGAGGCAATGGAGATGGGGTGGACAGGGGTTTGTAAGGGCCTGGAGGTTATGGGGGTGGAGTGAGTGTTTCTTTTCTGGGCTGGCATACTCCGTACATAGTAGATGGTCGGCGGCATTTTCGGGTGTTTGGTTGGTCGGTTAGTTGGTTGGAACGAAACGAGGAGGGAAACGTATAGATTCGGTCTTTGAGACTGGGAAATGAGGCGAGATTTTGCATCAATGCAGGGCATATACAGAGTAGCACACATACTCTCTCTCTCTCTCCGTTGATTTTTCCTTTCCTTTTATGGGATGCATGGAGACTGGATATTAGAGCTAGTAGATGTTATGGCAGGTAGTGCGTTGCAATACGATATGGTATGATGTGCTGCTCAGGATTGATTGTGTTGTCGTGTGGTACGGTATAATAATAAGTAGACACGGAACTCCGTAACTTAGATATCTAGACATGATTTAAAATTAATCGAGTAATGCTTCTATTTTAACCCCTGACCCTTGCTAAAAAAACACGCCCGCTATCTCGCAAAAGTGCCCCCAAGAAACACATCTGTATGTAAACGCTCGTTCTAGTACTGGTAGGAAATTAATAGATGAAACGTACACGTCCTTCTCCCCGCCTCCCCGCCTCCCCGCCTCCCAGCCTCCCAGCCTCCCAGCCCTACTAGCCCTCGGCCTCTCAAACCAAAATTATCTCACCCTCTCCGCTATACTCCCCTAATTCAGGAAGCCTAAATAAAACATCATTGTTACATCCTTCTTGTTCGCCGTCCTCTTCGCTCCCTACGACCCCTACACTTAGGGTCCAAGCTACTATTACAAGCCGCGCTACTAGGGCTACAGTCTCAACAGTGAGGGGTAGGTCGCATTTCAAAATGTCTTCTAGCTGGGTGCTGAGGGTGTAAGGGGGGAATGTAGACGAGGGGCGAGAGGAGGGTCGGGAAGAGGGTCGAGAGTGGGTGAGCGAGGCAGGCGAGGTCAGTGAAGTGGGAATCGCCAACATGGACGCGGGCGCCGGCGCCGGAACCATGGATGGAGAGGATGAAGACGAAGACATAGAGTAGGCAGAACAGGACGGCGTGAAGGAAGGAGTTAATGAAGATGTCCCGGAAGAAATGACTCGGATAAAGGACGAGCTTGAGCGCTTGGAGCGTCGTGTTCCTTGTCGTGAGAGTGTGGAGTCGTGGGTTGCGAGTCCAGCCCTGAGATTGTTTTCTGTTGCTTCATTCATCGCTATGCTTATTCCATCCCAGCCGCCGGCGATACCATCCTCGTACGCCCGCCTCACTTCCATCCTCGTTGCCTCCCTCACTCTCTTCCTCACGTCTTGGGCGCCTCTTCCTCCAGACACGAGAAACATGAGACGCTCGAGGAGCGTGACATAGCGATGCACGCGCGCGGTTTTGTCGACGAGGGATTCGGTGTTGGGGGCGCCGGTGGCGATTTTGCCGAGGCGGGCGCGTTCGCGGAAAAGGGAGCGGGTGTATTGGGGGGAGAGGAGGGGACCGAAGAGGGTGGAGGTCTGGGCGGAGGCGGAGGCGGAGGCGAAGGTAGAAGTGTTGGTATTAGTATGACGGTGGACTTTGTCGATTAGGGCTTCCAGGCGTTGGAGGAGGCGACCGGGATGGAGGCCGCTGGTTGTGAGGAGGGTGGTCGTGCGGAGAACGGGGCTGGTGGTGAGGGGGGTGAGACCGCCTGTGAAGGGTAGATCCGCTATTGCGTTTATGAGGGTGGTGATGGAGTTGGAGTCGGAAAGAGAGGCGGAGGGTACGAGGGTGTGGAATGTAGGAAGTTTCGAGTGGGGGAGGGTGGAGAGTAGAGTGGAGGCGGACGTGGTCGGAGGAGTGGGACGGAGGGTTAATGGGGTTCCCGATTTGAGTGCTGTGAGGGTGTCGTCTGTGATTAGGATTGCGTCCAAGGTTCTGGCGGAGGGCGAGGGCGAGGTTATGGGAAGGGAGCCGCATGCGAGGTGTTTTGCGTAGAGGGTTGAGTGGCTTGATCCTTTTGCGGGAAGCTGGGTGACGGTGAGTTTGTGTTGGGTCAGTGAGATATTGTATGTGCCGTTATCATTCTTGCGACTGGAGATCGAGATACCGAATGCGCCCTTGTCCAAGGTGTGGACGAGCTTGTCGCTCTTCTCGCTCTCCGTCGTCTCGACAGGAGTAATAGTAGATCCTAAAATAATGGATAATGCAGCGAGTTCTTTTTCGGTAACCAACAGGCCAGTATGTCCTCCCGGCACGACCCTCGCACGCAGCATCTCCCGAGTCCACGAACCCTGTGCCGCAGCATTTCTGGATTCCAAGGCCAGAAAATCACCAGAACGAGTAGCTAGAGCGACGTATGACGAAGTCGTCTTGGAAAACGGACGGCTCAGCCCCAACTCAGCCAGGTCCAGGGACGCGCGTGGCGCCTTTGGTGATAATTCTGTCCGGCCCTTGCGCGTTTCCTTGGACGATTGCGTCCTTCGTGCGCGCCGAGAGCAAAGGAACCTGGATAATTCGGGGGGGTATCTCCACCGCTCTGAGGAGGGTCGAGTTCTTAATTCGTGCGCGAATGCTTCGTAGAGGCGTTCAAGAGGCGGTGTGCTGGGATGACCATGTACGTTGTTGAATAATGCACAGGTATATAGGCCCTCGTCACCAGCTTTGATTATGCCTGATAGCGTTGGGACCCAATCCCCGCGTTGGTGGTTTCGAGCCCGCTTCTGTAGACTTTCTTGTTGTTGATGTTGTTGGCGGCGTGGTTTGGGGGTGAATAGTCGCATCCATGGGCGGTCTTTGGGTAATGAGGAGGTGGTTTGTTGCTCGATTGGGTCGGTGGAATAGTCGCTGTCATCGTCTGATTGGTCCTTTCTGCTAGCACGGTGGTTGAGAAAACAAGTGACGAGGACCATGATGGGGAAGAAGACGAGACAGAGGACAATGTGGAGTACTGGCTGTGACAATATGGAGTACTGGCTGTGACAATCTCTCTTTTGCGCATCGTGAAGGGGGGATCTGCTTCTGTTATAAATACAGTCCTCATTTGGTTGTGAGTAGGCGGCCAGGGAGGGCCTGTACCGGGAGCCATTCGGGATGCAAGGAAGACGGGACCCCCCTCTTGTGGAGAAGATTGGCTCGACAGGCATCAAGCTCAAGATCGCTGTGTGTGCTGCGCAGAATGCTTGCTGTTGAGTTGCGCCATGACGTGATGGGTTAAGTGAGATTTGGCAGATTGACGGACGTGGGTGGCTGTGCTGAAGATGGTTGTGGTGTTGGTGAGACGGCAGTGAAGTACATACTCTGTACTCCTTATCCATCTACCACATAGTTACCGGTGTCCAACTGCCACAACAAAGCTCTTCTGCACAGATGAGTGAAACCGTACTCTCCTGGTCTGGAATCTTTGCAACACAGCATGTATAGCGGACGTGAATACCGATCAGCCATGGTCTGTTCTTTGACGAAGCTCTGCGTTGCGACTTTCAGGGGTTGGCGGTCTCGCGTCCTTGAAGAGCCGCTGGCCGGATGAAGTCTCAGCATCTTGTTCCGACTCTTTTGTTTCTCTCTTGGGCTGCAGACATCTGATGATTCTAGGCTCGAGAGCATCCGCGACGTCCGATGTCGTTGGAATAAGGGTCATCCACCCCGACTAGTGCTGTCACGAATGTGTACATTGTTATTGCAGGATGCCTGACTCCTAGCTATACGAAGTAACGATATATCATCTGATATTGTCCAGGCACGTCAAACGACTACACGTCGGCCGGTTGGACAGCCCCACACCCTAACAAGTATGTATCTACCTACTAGTTATAGCGGAGTTAGTGGCAAACTGATCATTATACAGTAAGAAACCACCCATAGATCCGGCTGAACGCATCTGCACTCCCGACTCACAACAAGGCGGAACCCCTACTATACCAGAGGATCTCATGGTACACTCCGCAGTTAAAAGACACCACGTGCAACGAAGAAGACAAACTATAGTTCCCGATGGATCCGAATCA
The DNA here is from genome assembly GCA_022560085.1 of Helminthosporium solani. Classification (NCBI taxonomy): domain Eukaryota; kingdom Fungi; phylum Ascomycota; class Dothideomycetes; order Pleosporales; family Massarinaceae; genus Helminthosporium; species Helminthosporium solani. The sequence continues at coordinate 46,709 of JAFISD010000002.1, read as the reverse complement.
TTTAACCTTTTTGCTCGGTAATCACAGCACGCCCCCATCTCCGCAGGATCATAACTAGATGGCCAAGCTCAACGCGACCTCCCGCTTCCAATCAGCTCCTGGACTTTCAAAAGCTTCTTCTGCGCGAGATTGATGGGGATTGGATGTTGGAAAACGAGGATGATCATCGCGCGTGTGGAAAACATCATCAGACATCGCCTGATCCAAGTGGTGTATGCTTCGCCGTGGAACACCGGCCGTGAATACATATTCGTCGTGACGGGTGTACGGGCTGCCGCGGCGCCGACTGCTGTCACCCAGTAAAAGACACCTGACAGATTCTTCCAAATGTCGCCGATGTTGGTGAACTCGATGACTTCATACAGGGTCTGCGTGAGGCGTTTGGTGTATAGGCCAGCGTGTGATGCAGATCTCGGATCGAGTAGAATTATGTTCCGTGCCGGGTCGGCGGCTTCGGAGAACGGAATGCGCATGATGATGGCTGCTGTGTAGATGATGGCTGCGATGCGGATCGATTCGTACATCCAGTCGCAAGTCGTGGGCAGGTTTGGTGTAGTTGCAGAGGGCAGGGAGACTAGCTTTGTACCGATTGTAGCGATTTCAGCATCGTACTCGGCGGTTGTGATGTGGTGGTGTACAGCTTCGGAATCGGCTTCCAAGTCCAATACGGTGCTGATACTGGCATTGTACGCAATGAAGAGATCAGTCAATTTCCGCATGTCGCAAATGAGGTCGTAGGTGTAGGCCCGGCAAGCTGGGTCTCTGAACATGGGCGTTAGTTGGAGCCCTGGACAGAATAGTGGCGACTCAGGCAAAGACGAATAGTCGTCGATTGGAAGCGGTGGTGGATGCCACTGGGCAAATATTGGAAGCGGAGTAGCTTCGCAGATTATGTTGCTGTGGTAGCAAACCCTGCCAATGTGAGCAAAATGGGGGTCAGTCTTGATGGCTGAAATCACTTACGAAGCTAATGTTTGTGCGACGGTACCGTAGCCACCGAGACAGTCCATACCGCCGCGGTGGTGAATGAGCCTGGCAACGCCCTGTTCGTGGGTACGCATAGTCTGCTCATTGCAGCTCCACATCTCGCCTGCTAACATGTGGATGATGACTATCAGCGTCGAATCCTCACTCAAAGTCGCATTGTTGGCCAAGCGGTCCTTGATCCAGGACAGAATCTCGCCCTTGATGACAATGGTGCGTCTGCTCTCGCCCGAAACACCAGCGTGCATGTCCATCCAGGTAGAAGCTACAATCGTGGAGCTCAGAAGGATATGCGGGTGCGAAAGCATGGCTGGAAGCCATTTGACCAGAGTAGAAGCCGAGGAAAAGGTGCGATTACACGTCCTGACCAGCCTGAACGAGTCCAGCTCCAGGCTCGCAAACTTGGGCATCACCAGGAAGGGATCTACACCATCGCCGTAGGCTCGAGGCGAGGCCAGTTTCTCCAGGGCGATCCGGAACATTTCCTTTTCGTGTGCATCCGTATCCTCGTAAATCAAGACACGCTCGGCAGCGGCGTTCAGGGGCACCACTTGACGCGAAGTGTATTGTCGTGAAGGACGGAACGGGAGCGTGGCCATTGTGTAGGAGTGCCACGGCTGAGAAGAAAAGGTCTTCCCGCCATTTGTCCTTGCCCATGCTTCGGCCGTCGAGCTGTACATGGGAAACTCGTCCATCCATGGGTCATAGGTTTCTCCCACTTCAGGCGCTGGCTGGGGCCTGTCGTCCTGCACAATGGGCCCCACCAGCTCGGTCGTCTTGGTAGACCCCTTCTCTATCCGACGGGGCTGGTTCGCTTCCTTGTTTTTTCGTTTTTCTTCTGACGATTTATAACGGTACTGGATCATGGCCTGTGACCGCACGCTTCTCTTTGCCGTCTCATCTTTGAACTGGGATGGGTCGGTCGCAGTGAGAAATTGAAACTGAGGCGGGCCCTCGCGCTTGCGAGCTCGTCGACGTGCACGAGGCTGGGAAGACTGAGCTGCCTCCGAAGCCTCCGCAACTGTGTCAAGTCAGTATTGGTGAGTTAACTGGGCGTCAGTCGAGCATTTCCCACCTTGGTTGTTTTCTTTTGTGTTTTGCATGGTGAGCAAGATGTAGGAAGGATACTTGAAAGATCAGACGGAACTACTGTTATATAAGACATTGCCAGACCACAAGTCGAAGCCATCAATAGTACTGGTTGTCGCCGGTTGCATCACTTTTGGTCAACAGCTGAAGCTCTGACGGTGCGGGGGAATCGATCGGAATATCCTTGCAAACCGCCTACTCGGATCTTATTACCTACGAATGTCTCTGCATAGTACAGCAATCAGCGCAGAAGCAACGTGTATCCAAGACGGCTCGAGCGCCGCTGGTAGGTCCAGAATGCCAAAGAAACAAACCTAGTCAATGTTTTTCCTCTCCAACACGAGTTGATAGGACATGAGGCGTCACAGATCAATTTCCGAAGGGAGACTAGTCAGTCCACGCTCCTACATAAGTAGTCATACAAATCGCTTATGCCTTCCCCCACGGTTTGCCTCTCTCCTTTCTGCAATACTCAGCTCGTGTCCGCCGTACCACAGCATTGTCTCAAACATACGGGTAATGCCGAAATCCCCACGAGTTCGTTGCTTTTCCACCGTTATGCCGCCGTCGTTTATCGTTGCTGTGTTGGCTCGCATACGCATTAGCGCTAACGTTAGTTTCCATGGCGTCAACCAACACATTTACTTGTGGTACTCGATACCGGGGATCGTCACTCCGAAGTAAGCATAGCAATGAGCTATTCGTCACCTTTAGATACTTCACATCCATTGAACTCAAAACCCTATTTACAACTCCTTCTATATCAAGGGGTTAGGCCGAGACGGCCACACGGCCCCCTAACTACCAAACAATCACGGGCTGGGTACGGAGTATACGCGCCCCGATCCACTTCGTATCACAAAAGAAACGCCACTTTCCTGACGAAGCCTTGCATGAGATGCCATAGACCAGGTAATGGGACCGATCGGCGGCCTTCGGAATCCTCTGAGCGACCCTCAGTGCCTCCAACATCTTGCCGACTCCTTTGGGCGGCCCACTATCCGTATTCCTAATATTGCCATCCTCGGTCCCTTGAATGCCTGTACCTTTGCTCCCAATGCTCTCTTCGTATACGCCTTCCTCTCGGCCAGGTCCGAATATGTAGTCGAACGGCAGCACTACCCCTACTCTACCATCAGCATCCATCCTCCACATAGTCATATCTGGACGCTCTATCTTTCTAGACATATTGCCAGATTCTTAATCTGAGCTTACCTCGCTTCCTCAACTTCGGGTATCTACTCATTTTTCCAACGCTCATAAACCTAACAAACATGGTCCGTCCCACGTGTCCTGCAGCAGAGCATTAGTGTAGCGCGGCATCCGACATTGTGGAGTTATATATAGACAGGAGTCGAATTTTCCCTCCATCATCGCGTGTAACATGTCTGGCCTGATAAAGAGTGCTTGCCTGGAAATTTGCCTAGCAGCCGGCCTTTGCCGTCGAAAATAATCGTATCTGGGGGTAATTCGCTACGGCGATTCGCTATGTTTGAAGTGGTTGCCCGTTTCTTTTGGGCGCCTTGCCAGGTTGACTTTGTGATAGCGAGCATACGATGAGGGCGAAAATAAGTGTGTAGGTTATGATTTGCTTTTGGGAACTAGGTTGTTTTATAACGCGAGTTGGAGTTGGAGGAGGTATAGTTTACGATTGAGAAACGGGCCGTCTCGTGTTCTAGGTCGTATGGTTATTTTCCCTCTGACGGTCAACTTCTACGTGTATGTAAAGCGTGCTGAAGAGGCAATGCTAAATATCATTTCATCATTTCAGTAGAAACAGCTACACATACTTGGCTTTCTTTGCTTCAAAAATGCAGAAGGTTGATAATCGATTCCACTGGGTCGGTGCAAACTGCTCCCTTTCTCCGTTTGCGTATCGTACTTTATAGAGCTGCTGCACAAAGCTGCGTTTACTCAGAACTCAAATGACTTTATGTATAGTGTATACTATTCAATATCGGTATGCTACTCCAAGTTCCCTACCTGGTCAGCCTTTAACTTGAAAAGATTCCATCGTCGGCTTCGTGTCAATCATCCCAGCGCACTGATCTCTGTGCATCAGCCACGGTCAATTAAAGCCTCCGACCGCATATCTCATTCTTTTCTCTTCCAACCACTACATACATACGCTACCACCTATCAAGTGCAGACCTTCTACTTGTCCCGCGCTTGGCATTCACTGTAGCCTCATTCTACCTTACAGACGCTACTTTACGAGGGTCTGTATACTCAATCTTCGCGAATGCCCTTTCAGGCTCGCCTCATTAATCTGATACAAATTAAAACCAAGATTGAATCGCTATATTTAGTCTACAGACCACTAAGCTGTCCTAGACATCGTATCAGACTTCCTCGGAGCGTTCGAAAAAGCAACGTATTTCATACAGCCTAATCAGTAGCACCCTCCCCCGTCCCCTTAACAATACTACCTTTCTCCGCTCCGCTGCTGTTCTCTTCCTGCCGACTAAACTCCTTCTTCTTCCCCTTCTTCCCTAGTGTACCCTTTGCCTCTGAACTAGGTGATGCCGAATCACTCGAGCCAGAACGCCCCTCCATTTTATCTAATAGCTTCCAATCGTCCGTAATCGACGACGGCGAGCGACTTCGACCCTCGCGGCCGGGACCTTGTTCCTCAAGTTCCAAATCCTGCTCGCCTTGATCTTTCGACGCCTTCGTCGCCGAACCTGGGAAGCTAGGATCGAAAGTAATAGAATCGAGGCGGTCATTTGCTGCGTGGTTTTCTTTGCTCATCACACAAGAGGGTGTGCCTCGCCATGTAAATTTGGGGTAGGTAACCCCTTCTGAATAGTCTGGGTTTGGGGATGCATCACTATCATTACCAGGCTCGCTGATCCTTTCTTTGTCGCCATTATCGTCGTGTTTGAATTCGCTGTCGTTCTTCGAGCCCTGCTCGTGTACGTCCTTTTTATCGCGTGTGGGGCTCATGTCTATGGTTGGATATCGGAGATTGAAGGAAGGTAGGAATTTAGGGAACTTTTTTTGTGGGTGTTAGTATTGGGTTATGCTGAGATTGTAGTGTGAGGCGGATTCGTAGGTGGTATTTATATAGTCTGGAATATGTTATTTAGACTCATCCCTCTAATACCGTCATCTTCAATATCTCTTTCTTCAGTATCAATTAGCGTTCTTGGTCTGACTCATTTGGCGAAGGTAGAATTGTCTATGAAGCTTGTTTAATTTCGAGAAATGATATCGCTCCTGCGACCTTTACTATCCATATTCAAGGCTTGCATCAAATGACCTTCGACTGGTCGACAGAGAAAGGTCGCCCTTGCTACTTACATAACAATATCTTACATACGTGAGAGAATTGGAGTTCATAGCAAGATGACAGTGGTATCTCGAGTCGCTATAATGCAAGCGATGAAGGGTAACGTGAGGTGAACAATCTTCATAATTTTACGGGGGGATGATGTAATTTGCAAAACTCCGCCGTCAATATTTCGAACAGTGTTCAAAGCTTGTCCTTGTTTTTCTAAGGGGCTGACTCATATGATTAGCCATGGCTTTGCCATTACGAAGTAGACCCTGATATCAAACTTCCTTGGCTGAGGCGTCTCCTCGTAAACTCGGAGCAAACTGGTCGTATCTCTCCGGAGAGGGTCTGACATTTTGCATTGAAGTTTTCTCGAAAGTAGGTGATAGAGGCTTTCTTTTCACCTTAAATTCAGGTGGATATCGGTCTTGACCTTCAAGATCCAAAGTTGGAGTCGTCTCTACCACAAAATCTCCCCGAGTAGATTGCAACACTCTCACATTCACCCCTACAGACGGCTTTTTGTTCGTTCCTAGGCTTCTTTCTGGCTTCAACGGAACAATGCCAATATCATCGACGTAGTGTATCTTGGATCGTTCAGGTCTTCTTCGAAACCAATGCGGGAAATCCCCAAGCTTTCGTAACTTCGATTGTTGCGCAGTACTCATTTCATCAGCCTTAGGTGTCGTCGCCTTCAGACCCAAAACCTTAGGTTTCAAGAAAAATCTAATTTCCAATTCAGGCTTCTTCCCATCTGCGCTTCTCTGCTGAGAGGTTCTCCCCTTATGACTGGGCTGTGCTTTTTTTCGAATTAGCCTGAGGAATGATGGTCTGACACTCTTCGAAACCCAAAGCTTATCATTTTCGTTTGATGTTTTGTTGATTAATTTTATACTTGCAGAAAAAATCCTGGCTGTCCTTGGGTATCCTGTAGGTATGTAGGTTTGTGGAAATGGATTCCGACCAGATTGACGAGTATTGGAAATTTCAAACACAGGGATAGCCTTGGTAGTATTGAAATTTTCCTCTGACACGTTTTGTGGAAAATTAGAACTCATAGACGTTCCAACGTTCAGTCTAGAGCCTCCAGAGCATATTGGGTGATAGATCCCGATACCATGTGGATGTTTCGACGGGATCGGTGGCCTTCTATCTTCACTTAACTCCATATGTTCTTCTTCTCTCGCTTTCCCGTACTTCACAGTTTCCTTTTCCGTATCGTTTTCGTCTTTTCTGGATCTCTGGAGAGTTGGATGGCACGGTAGCAGCAGAGCACTTTTTGTCTTAGATTTGTCTTTCAGTTCGCTTATATCTCTGATCTCTTGGAAGCTTTGTTATTATGTACACATCCTTTCTCGACGACTTATTTCGCGCGATTTTCTTGGTAGGCTTACCGACGCTGCTGATATCTGCGCTTTTTGTCCTGACTCCTGAATAAGGATATTGGCTAGTAGGAGAAGAAAATACAGTTTCAAGAGCATTATCAATGAATTGAGTATAATATGTATAAGTCGGAACTGTTTGATCGAGCGTGAAGAGCACCTGTGAAGGAGCGAACAGTTCATCCTGAAACAAAGAAGAAATTCCACAATTGAAGGGAAAATAATGTAATTCGTATAATGGAATATTTTCCCCGCTGGGTATTTCTTGCGTTGGAATTTATTCAATCAAACTCTAAAATTCAAGGAAGTCGTATGGTTCTATGATCTAGATGAGTAGCATAATTTATCCACTTCTCCACTTCAAGTTGATAGAAGAAATTATCCTGGCTGGGTTCCATGTAGACCTGACCATGTAAAATGGATCCGAAATCAATGAGTTTTATAGATCATTGAACTACACTGCACTGTAGTTTTCAATCATGCACACTATACACAAAAAACCACCCTCACCACTACCAATCACACCGCTTCCGTTCTCCACCCTTCCCATTGTGTGCAGATGGCAAACCCCTGTCGACAACAAGCAAATCATCCCCCATCTCATCCTCCGATTCTGAATCCTCTGCGCCAATATACACCCAGCTCATATCGGATCTGGCACTCACACGCCGGTTGAGACGAGGAGCAGAACCCACGAGATCCCCGTCTGAATCCGGAAGGGAAACGACACCAAAGTTACTTTCGAACGCTCGAAGCTCAGGAAGCTTTGGGATGCTTTGTCTCGTGAGTCGTTTTCGAGTATCATTGAAAGAATTTGCCGCACTTTCGATATCAGAAATTTGGGTCTGGTCGTTCAGGGATTCTTTGGGAGTCTTTTGTCGCGGGACGTTGTGGTTGGCTTGTGGGGGACTTTTGATCAGAGACGTGGTGTGAGATCTTTGTGATTTCTTATAATGGGGAAAAGGATCTCTGAATGGAGGATATGGATTCGTGTATCGATATGGGTCGTAGTTTCCGCCAAGTGCCTCCGCTGCTTGCTGTTTTCCTTCCATCGTACGGCCAGTCACATCCATTTTACCGCTTTGATAGGAGCCAGGAGAGAGCTGGGTATCTACTGAGATGTCGGAGTGTCTATGAATATTCGACGAGGCCTCTCGTTGGATGTGTAGATGGTTTTCTTGCGGCTGTGGCTGTGAGTGCCCTGCTTGCGTCCTTATTTGGATTTCCGCCCTCGCCTGTGCGAATGCCCGTTTTTCCCTACGTTTTCTCTCTTTGTTTGAGATAGAGATGTCATCAGATGGAGAGCTTCCGACGATGTCAGGTGAACGATCTATCCAATCTTGAGCTGCCTCTTGGTTGGGATCGTACTTGATAGAAGTACAGTCTCGCTTCGGCGTCGCCATGGCAAATTCGGTCGGCAAGCCTCAATTTCCTGGCCTTTTTTTCCGGAAGAACACAAAGATGAAAGAGTTGATTTAGTAGATCGGTGTTGTTTTGTTTATCCCAAAACGAAGGAATATATCAAAATGCCACAATCTGAGAGTGAGCCTTGTAGATACTTATAAGTTGCTGCGATGACGGATTGCTGGCGCAACAGAATCATGGCATGCTATCCATCATTGAAAGATGAAACGCTGTCACAATTCATGGAACAAAGGAAACTTGCGTCGTTAGTCTCGTCGCCTACCAACGTCGGCCATGTCACAGAAAACGTAGTGGTTCTGAGACGATGTCAGCCACCCAAGCATCGGTTCGTGCCATTCATGTCACGTAAGTATATGTCGGCTTACGTGTGGGGCCCAAGTAGTGAGGAATCATAGATATGAATGCCTAGGAAACCTTTAGACCAGTGCTCTTGAGAAGTTGGGTTAATCTTGGCGCCATGCCCCAAATATCAATGTGTATAGGTCCTGACATTGGAAAACGCATGCAGAGTTTTGCAAACACATAGGTTCTGCTAAAAACTCAGAAAGGTGACGTGTTAGAAAGTTGTTGTATTGATATAGAAGCAAGAGCTAGCTGTACACGCCGTATCCAGGCTACATAGTAGTACTGAAGATGATATTAATCCATTGCAAGGTCATCTGAGATGAATATCCAAAATCCCTCTACTATATGCTATTCGCATGATTTCAAACACGACATCAGTTGAACGCATCTAATATTGATCGTACCATGTTCTGGCGGAAAAGGAACGTGTCGATCTGTGCCGCACACTCTGTCACAGGTGATGACGCGTGTGTGTCCTGAGTGATGATCATTGTGTAGAGAAACTGGATAGAGCAAGACAAAGTCATCAGCGACGATGAAATTTATCTCGTTTTAGCCGTTATCTAAGCTCAGAGCATGGCCACTGAAAGATAGAATTGAGATCCATATCAGCATTAAGATTTTCCTATTCGATCATCATTCGTATACCTCTCCTAATCTGCCTCTGCATGATTAGCCCCCGCACAAACGATAAAATAAACTACCCAGCATGACCGATCCAGGGCAGAAGAACCGATGAAGAAACGAAATCAGACAAGAAACCCCCTCTCCTACTTCCTTACTACCTACCCTACACTAACGAAGCACCTATCCCAACTCTCTCAAGAGAAACTACTTGCAACACCAAACACAGTCCGAAATACAAGGAAAATAAAAAAGCCATGACGTTCTACAGTCTATATAATACAACCCCAAAATATGGCAATTCTCAATTGGATGTATAAACATGGTACTACACTACGCTACCCATTTCCCATTCCCATGACCCGTTACCATGACACATGAATCGTGAGTATGAACCGTACCCGCAACCATAAACCATGATTACGAGCAAACCAATCTAGGCCCTAGACCTGCAATCCATACCCCCATGCCCTGGAGATATACTATATACGTACGTATGTAAAACGATGGGGGGAAGATAATACCCAATCTCCAGCCTACCCCTAATCCATCACAATGATAACATCGTCATCACCACCAGGCTCAAAAACAATCAATCCCCCCCAAAGAAAACAAATAAAAACCTTCACGCGCCCCCATGATTAGGGGAAGGAAACTTTCGTTACAGTAGTACATCAACATCACATGAAAATGCCACGACACCAGGAGAAAAAACAAACAAACATAAACGCTTAAATCACCACCCGAACCAACCCCCAACCACGACTCCCACTCCCAAAATCCCCATCCCCATCACCTCGTCAATCCATCCACACCATCTAACCCACTCTGCCCTTGCCCAACGCTCTGCCTATGCCCCATCACACCGCCCCCACCACCAGTTCCTCCACCACCACCGTCTCCGCCAGCATGCCCCAAATCCACCGGCCCAACCCCCAACCCGAACCCAAAAGCTTCATGACTAAAGATACCCCCCTCGTCGCCTAGCACGGGTGGCTCAACGTTGAACGGTAAGAACCAGCCCGCATTACTCGGATCGTAAAAGCCCGACGCACTGGCCGCGGCGGCAGCGCCGGCAGCCATGGGGTCCAGGTTCCAAAACGCGTTGGACGGGTTAACGGAGAGATCGGGAAAGGGTGAGAGGTCCATTTGTTGGCCTGGGTGGATCATCGTGGATGGTGAGGTGTTGAGTATTGAAAGGTTGTGGCTGGAGTGGGCGTGCGGGGAAAATTCTGGCATGTAATGGACAGTGCTTGCTTGGGCGAAGAAGGCAGGGTCGAAGGTATCGATTGCTTCTTGTGGGTTGATGTTGATCTGGCCCAGTTGCTGGTGGAGGTGGCTGTGATGGAGGTGTTGTGATTGGTGTTGTAGCTGTTGCTGCTGCTGTTGTTGTTGTTGTTGCTGCTGCTGATGTTGTTGCTGTTGCTGCTGTTGCTGTTGGGCGTGTTGAACGGCCGTGAGGTGTTTGGTGGCGGAAGCGTCTGTTTTTGAGATTGATTTTGACTTGTTTTTGCGGGCTTGCTTGCGTTGTTGGTCTCGGGACGGGGGGGAAAGGGAGGCGAAGAATTCCTCTACACTCTGAAGGTCACTTTTTTGACCAAGGACAGCGTCTGTGCCGGGTTCGTTGGCGTTGGACTCGGCGGCGTCTTCGTAGTCGGTTTTTGAGACGCCGTGCGGGTACCTGTCAAACCAATCTCCGTACTGGAAAATGACGCCCTTGCTCTTTTCTCCCGCCGCCTGAGGCCCTCTTAACTGAGCATCCGCATGCTGCCTGTATAGCTCCCGCAGATTTTCCGCCATGTAGTGAAACATGCCCCAGTATTTCTTCATCTTGCTGAGATATTTGACATTGTGCGCCAGGTATTTCTTCGACTGAGCCTCCAACTTTGGGTTCTTTGAGAATACGCCGTGAACGTGAACGGTCGAGGAGAAGAAGGCAGCGTAGCCTGCAAAAGGGGCAACAACGTTGTGATCTATTGCTTCGTTGATGAGGATGGAAATCTGGTTCGCAGCATCGAGTGCTGAACGTGCAGATTCGGTGAGAAAGTCGTGAGGCATATCCTTGGGCGGTCGGCTACCAGCTCGCGAAGGTAGCGAGAAGCGGTACATGAAGAGAATGATTTGTTGGTAGAGTATGTGCAGATACAGGTACTGATTCGCAGTCCTGCCTATCGCATGGCTTTTGAGATTTTCCGGGCTGTATACCAGCATCTCGGGTAGCGAGTCTTTGAAGTCCTTGGCTTCCTGCTTGATGGCATTCATGGTTGACTTTGGCGACCACATGGGTTCCGTTTCCCGCTCCTTTCCGCCCAGATTCATGTACTTGATGAGCTTGCCCCATGTACATACCAGACGGATGGTGTAGGCCGTCACACCCATGTTCTCGCGAGGGTTTGCCAACTGGCCGTTGTCGGCCGAGACGGGATTTGGAACGTTGCCGTCGAGGGCTTCTGTCGGGGCCTGGATCTCGTGAAGGTACAGGTGTTCCTTGACGGGCAGCTGCACCTCGATGTACTGCTCGTGTACGAAAAGGGGCCTGTCTGTGCCAGACGAGTTGAAACGGTCCATGAGGAAGCACGACCACATGGTTCGCCTGCGGATTTCCCGGTCTGTGGAACTCAGCGGCTTGCGGTCGGCCTCGGTGGAGCTGGGGTCGTACTCCAGCTCTTTGTGTAGCTGCAAAGCGTATGCCATCCTCTGGGCCATTCCACCGAACATCCAGCTCCGGCCGCCCTGGCAGGTGCCGAATTCATGCAGGCCAAGCAGCAGATACACGATGAGGATGGTGATGTTGGGCGAGTCGTAGCGCTTTAGAGCAATCTCCCGCGCGCGCTCTGCCCAGTTGTCACCCCGTAGGAAACACGGTTCGGTGCGCAACTGCGGATGGGTCGAGAAACGCGCGGAGATGGCACAGATGGCGAGTATGAGCACGGGCGGCACATTGCCCGATGCCAGCCTCCGCATGAAGCTGGGCTTGTGAAGCAGCGGGTAGCTCTGGCCGTAGACATGGTCAAAGTACACCTCGGCCAGATGCTCCTGGATGTCCTTGGGCGGCAGGCTGTCAGCGCCCTCCTTGAGCAGACTGTTGTCGTCGCTCTCCTTGGTTTTGGATGCAGAGCCGACGACATCCGGGTTCGCCGACTTGGTCTTGGCCCAGTCGTCCAGCTCGTTGCCAAAGGCTTCTTCGGCGCCGCGCTTCTTGCTGGCGGTGGGCGTCTTGGGCGGAGCGCCTGGCATCGCGGGCTTCACCACGGAGCGCCCCACGCCGGCGAGGATGTTGCTCTTCTCCTTGTCGTTGGGGATGAGCTTGACGACGCGGTCCTCCATGCGCCGCAGCCGCTTGTCCAGCATGGCCATGTAGTCGGTCCTGGGCGCGGCCTTGCGTGTCGTGACCTTGTAGACACACGGGATGCGGCTGCGGAGACAGTGTTTGCACGCCGGCTTCTCGCCCGAGCAGCGGATCTTCTTTCTGCGACAGGCGATGCAGGCAAGCGGCAGCCGTTTCCTCTCCTTGCCGGCCTTTGTCTTCATCTCGCTCCACGACGGTGCATCTCCGCCGTCGCCGTTGTCGCCCTTGGCCGCATCGCCGCCCATGGAGTCACCCAAGCCCAGCAGGCCCAGTCCGGCGGGGCTCTCGGAGGAGGTCGCCTTCTGTCCGTCTTGCGCCAAAGTCATATTCGCAGCGCTGCCATCGCTCATATTGCCCACGCTGCCTCGGTGGCTCGGGCTGTGCTCCTGAAACGTTGTCTTGTTGGCCGCCGGCTGTGCTCTCTCGAAGGCGGCGCCGAAGCCGTGGTCCTGCCTGGCATACAAGGCAAAGTCGGAAAAGGACGTCATGATCTGGGAGGAGGAGGAGGAGGAGGGGCTGGCGTCGTGCGGTTGCTGGTCGTAGCGGGCGCGCTGTGAGGGCGTGGCCATGTTGGAGCAATTTGTCGACTTCTCTGCGTGGTCCCGTCTCTGCGTCTTCTTTTCCGCGTCGTCCGTCGTCCGTCTTCGGTCTCGATCTCTGCCTGTCGTCGATGGCGGAACTGCGGCCAGGTTCCTCGGCGCAGAGCGGGCGTGGGCGGCAGTCTCACATCGAAGGGCGTGTGTACCATTCGCGTCAACTCGAGCAGTGGACGCGGGTCGTTGGAGTACTGCTACTACTACGAAGAAGTACTACTCCTCCACCTACTAGATACTGCCCACTACAGAAGCGAATCAACGAAGGGGCCAGGGACGGGGGGAGGGTTCAAGTCAAGGGCGACACGGTAACCAGCATGGCACTCCCCTACATGTACATAGATGGCACATACAATGGTAGATGGTCTGTACATGAACCAGTAGAGACGGAGTAGTAGTAGCAGTAGTAGTAGATACATACACGCACACGCACATATAGACACACACACACACACACACACACACAGGCACAATAGCAGACAGATGCTATGTATGCAGCGGTATTATGTAAAAAGCACCCTCGGCCCAACCACAAGCCGCGCGAATTGGTCTAGATACAATACTGCCACACTGCTACTACGAGCGATGGGGGATGGAATGGAGACGATGAGCGCCCACAGGCCGCGAGCTGATCTGAGACTCTACGAGATGGCGTCTCTCCACAGGACTCTGGCATGCCCGTCCATGCCCGTCTATGCCCGCCACGCCCGCTATGCACGCAACTTGGAGGCCTCGGCGCTATTACTCAGACACGACAAAGCAGCAGCCTTTTGAAAGCTTCTTTCGTGTCCCTTGTCCATGTACGGAGTATTGTATTATTAGAGGCATTTGCTAGTTACTCCACGGATATTATTACACATGTACGGAGTACTTGGAGACGACTACTTCATAGTACAGACTACATATTACATCCTCTGTACATAGAGTGCCTACATACATGGCACATAGTACTCCTCCGTACAGCCGCCGCTCGTCCATTATCAGCCTGCATGTTGCTCGTGACCACCCGAGTTTGCCCCGTCTATGGAGTGGTTGTTGTACTACGACTATTCTTCGGATGAAGTACCATGATACGACAGAGGGAGCGAGCCCTTGGGTGGTAGTTGTTCTTGTAGATATGTACATGGAAGTGGTCAGCCTGAGTGAGTGGTTTTACAAACATCGAGCCACTTTTAGCAGCCCCGAAGCGAAAAAGGGCCGAAGACGAAACGGAACGGGCTGTTAGCCTGTTAGCCCTTTGGATACACATTACGTGTGAAGGCCCAAAGCATGTACTCGTCAATGTAGTACAGTGTGAAGAACAGTGCGCATCTTCAGCTAAACAAGCCACTCGCTATCCATTGATTCGTACTCGTTTGAGAGCCTAAACATCTACTAGACAGTGTCGTGAGTGTCAATGATGAAAGATAGATGACTTGAGAGTGTCTACCACAACCCTCACTCGGAAAAAGTGCTAAAAGAATGAATAATCAACAATCAACTTCCCTCTCATTGGTCAACATTTTATCCAAATACCCGAGGCCCACCGCTTCCTCCACTCATCGCCCCCAATATAGGAAACTCGCACTCTTTCATCATCCACTCTTCCATCATCCACTCTTCCATCAAAGCGACTCTGATCCCGTAAGAGGGAAATCTACCCGCCCCTGTCATCCCTTTCGTCCGTTCTGCCACCCATCCATGCACTTTCAAAACACACTCAGCGCGCGCCCTCGTATGTCGCAGCTGCTGCACAGACGCCCAAGCCAATCTACACAGTACGTCATGCTAAGCTGACCTGCGGGAACGTCTGGGGATGCTGGGGGGGGGCCGATCTTCATAGCGTGGTTAGGGGGGGGGAGGGTGAGAGGATTAGAGGGTTAGAGGGTAATAAGAGGTGCCACCGTGTAGTTTTAAGCTGGGATGCTGGATGGGCAGACAAAGGTAGAGAGGCATAGAGGGTCAGGTTTTGTGCATGTACAATATGTACGGCGTACTCCGACTTGCCTATCCCATATGCCCACCTCCACCTACCCACCTTCCTTCCTTTCTAGTATGTATCTGGTATTGCATATTACCTCGCATGCACACCATCTCCTACACGTACATATGTATTGTATACATGTACCTACACGTCAATCAACCACCCGTCTCCACTGTCCCCACATCTAACCCAGTCACCCAAGAAGAATACCCCCCGCTTCTCATCAGTCTCTACGAGTGCACAAAGTCAGATAGATGCGACCTACGCAACAGACATCTGAATGTCGAAACTCGAACACTGTTTCTCGATAGCGTCGTGTACATCATAATCGACCTATGCATATCTGACGTCGATGACTCTTGCATCCGCCGTGTATAGCAACATTGTAGGCCTATGAATATCGACGGCTAACGGATGGTGAAGATCAAAGCGTATTTGTTCTTGAAGACTTACCCCCCCATTTGCGTCGTCGGTCGAGAATCTATAAAACGGCATTCACCGAAGCATCTTGTATTTTCACGACTCGTGAGATGGTGTCAAAATCTTCATCCGTGACTCATCAGATCAATTCTGGCGCGGCTTCACCACACCGTCATGGGCAATGTAGTAGGCAACGGTGCTGTCTGTGTCGGCCGTGGCCAAGATGATCCTCTTTTCTGTTCTCCATGGATTGGCCGGCGCAACTTCGTCTTCGTCTCCATTTTGCTTTGTGCCTGCCTGCGCTGGAGGGGCTACAGTGATGGCATCGAAGACCTCAGCAAGACGGCGCAACGTCCACTTCTCGCTAAGGCGGGTCGGTAGAATCCATTCACGCTCCGGCGCTGCTTTGACGTCCAGCGTGCCTCCCTCTCCGTCCTTGGTGGCCTTGCGCGCGCGGTCGGCGGCCTTGACCAGCTCAATCTGCTCGTCGGGATGGATATACAGGCGCTGCGGGGGCAGGCCCGACAGCAGCGGTCGCGGGAGGGGCTCGTTGGTGACGCGAGAGTGTGTGTGGATT
The DNA here is from genome assembly GCA_022560085.1 of Helminthosporium solani. Lineage (NCBI taxonomy): Eukaryota > Fungi > Ascomycota > Dothideomycetes > Pleosporales > Massarinaceae > Helminthosporium > Helminthosporium solani. The sequence continues at coordinate 30,681 of JAFISD010000002.1, read as the reverse complement.
TGGAGATGCGTCCAAAAGTGCTGGTGCTGGAGGTTGTGCTGGATCTGTAGGGCGAGCGAGTGCAAACTGGGCAGGTGTGATTTGTGCGATCGCATTTGCTCGGTCTGGATAAGGGACTGGAGTGGAGAGGGCAGTACAGCCGGTTTCATGTCTGCTGGGCGCGTCATGGTACAGAGGGAGCGGGGGGAAGTAATTGGGCGGTGCTGTCAATGGGTTGTGGTGGAGCGTCAGTGGTGTGCTGTGAAGGGAAGGTCGTGAAGATCCTCGCTAGAGTTTGTCCACTCACGAGAGCATTGCGTAGCCCTGGAGACCAACAAGTGCACAAGCATACGTAAGTGCGAACAGACTTTAATATATACTTCGTACATAGTATTGCCTTTGGCCTCTCTTCGAAGCCTCCTCATTCTGCACGCCGACATCTGCATGCTATTTCAATAGATGCGAACATCTCGACCCTCTTGATCGACATCCTACATATTGAAGCCTATACGGAGTAGCTACCGAGTATCTCTCTCTATCAACAACACCAACAAACAGCGACAGTAACAAGAATCCAAACCCCCAGATACCATGCTCGGCTCTACATTTGCTGGCGTCTTCGTCTTTGTGGCCGGTGTCACGGCGCAGAGCTCGACGGCAACGGTGACTACGACAACGGGTGCGTCTGGACCCCAATGCACCGAGTTGTGCTTCGTTGAGCCCTGCGCTCCATGTGCGTGCATTCGGTGCGGTGATGAATCGATTTCTTCTAACATTGATCAGGCAACCCCCCGACGAGCATGATGAGCATTCTCCCCATCTCGACTTCGTCCAGCGGCCAGATGAGCATTCTGCCAATCTCGACCTCGCCTTCACTGACAGACACCGTTATTGCCACACGACCCGGCCCTCCGTCCAGTCCGCTCAGTTCCAGTGGTGGCCCTTCAATCCCCGCTGGCGAGACTCCTTTCAACACTACCGCCACCTCTGTTGCCAGCACCACTGCCATTACGTCTCAGAGCGGAAATCTTAGCTCTACGCCAACTAGGACTTCGGGCCAATCTTCTGGCCAGTCTCCCTCCTCGTCAAGGACCAATTCGCCTTCTAGTTCGAACTCAAGTGCAGCCGTCCCAAGTCTTCGAGCCGGCGGAAACTGGGTTTTCTCCGCTCTGATCGGCCTGGTCTGGGCTCTGTAAGGCCTTGGTTCCATATTTGCATGGGGAGTTACATATTCGCATGGGAAGCCATGTGAGACCCAAGGACGTGAGAGTGGAAATAAGACCAAGAACGAAATTGAAATACACGGAATAGCGTCTTGGAGGCACGAACGATGGTCATGTATCTACACTCTATGACACTATGAACCAAGCACCCACGCACCCACGCACTCACGTACATACACACATATAATATCAGCAAGATACATACTCCGTACATACAAATAGTTGTTAGCACAGCCACTAAACCGTGTGAAACGGCAAGACTTGCGAAACAAGAACACTTGGCTGGTTGGCAGAGCCTAGACAAACCAATCGATCTCATCATCCCAACCCCGGATAGGTTTAGCCTGTGGATCATCAGCCCAGTTATGCTTCTTGGGCCTGCTTTAGATGCTGCGTGGCTGCGTAAAGCGTATATATCGTACTAAATGTCCTGCGCCGGTTTATACAAGATAGATACGGCGAGGGCATCCCGTCGTGGACCCAAGTTATAAAAGTTAGAGTCGTCGCGCACAGCGTATCAGAGTACAGTGGCACAGTGGCAATCAGGTCGCCGCGCGTTTCCAACCAACGCATCAACAACTTGCGCGTCACCGTCTTCCAAACTGCCAGCGTGTAGGCGTAATTGTCGCACGTCTCCAGCGCCTCCCACTAGTGTGCTTCTGCTCCTCGACTTCCTGCGTACCTGATTGCTTGCCACGAAGTATGTCGGCCTCTAATTCACACGTCTCTGCGCCGGTGCCGTTCCCAAAGCCAGAGTCGCCCCAGAATACCCCAGAGTCGCCCTTTGAGCCCCAGCCGCCTACGCAGCGTTCCCGAACGTCTACCACGGCTTCAACGGGCAGCCGCATACGTACGGCGAGCCTGAAGTTTATCGAAGCTACCCCCCCGGCGGGCATGTGGGCAGCAACGGGCAGCGTCACGTCCAAGGCACCGTCCATTTCAGACATAAGGAGAGGCTCGTTCAGCGACTCGGGCTGGAACGAGGAGCCGCAGAGAGCAAAAGCCGAAGGCAGCACGTGGATGAAGGGGCGAGCAAACAGTACAGAGTCCAGAGGGGAGGCGACAGCCCGGCCTGGCCTAGGCAGAGGGAAACCATCAAACTCGTCGGAGTTGCTCAAGGCGAATGGAGTCGAGCCTTTCCCTGCAGTAGCAGAAGTTGCAGAGGAGGACCGGAGTGCACAACATACGCGCACGTCGCACGCCGTGGAAGCGCCCTCAAAGCCTCCGAGTTACGAGTATCCCGACAAGGAACAGGTAGAACAAGACATGTACGGCGCTACCGAGCCCGAGAACAACAAGAAGAAGCCGGTCATGCAGCGTCAGGTATGCATTTCCCATCTTGCGCGTCTCAACTTCTATACTGACTTGTGGATAGTACACCAACGGCTACGTTCCCCCTCCAAAGCTCCCCTGGACCGAAGCAACAGCAATTGGGCTCAAGGGCTTCTGGAAATGGTTCCGAACACCCTCGGGCTTCCTCATCACACTCTACGGTCTCAATGTTGTGGCATGGGGAGGGATGCTGTTCCTCCTGCTCTGCAATGCCGCACCGGCCATGTGCAAGCCTACTTGCAACGACATCCAGTCACCGCGACGGATATGGATCGAGATTGACTCGCAAATCCTCAACGCCCTCTTCTGCGTTACAGGCTTTGGTCTCGCGCCGTGGAGATTCCGCGACCTCTACTGGTGGGCTTGGTGGAGAGTGGGCGGGCAATCACGCAAGCAAACTGGTATTCGACGCCTAGCTGGAATACACAGAGGATGGTTCCGTCTCCCTGGCTCCGACCAGCTGCCTTGTGATGCTGGCGCTACCGAAGTCAGCCCCGAGGACCCCGCTGTGCCTATTCCCCGTGAAAAGGTGCCCGACGCACCGCCCACGGCCCATCGAGCGCCGCCAACCAAGGGCTGGAAGATGGATTTTGTGGTCTGGATGAATGTGTGGAACACCTTCTTCCAGGTCGTCCTGTGCTTCTACATGTACAACTACAACCGACACGAACGCCCATCGTGGGCTACCGGCACCTTCGTCGCGCTGGGCTGCATTGTCGCGGGCATGGGCGGCATCATGATGTATATCGAGGGCAAGAACATCAAGAAAATCGAGGGTGTTCCTATCCCGGCAGATGCTTACAGGAGGGTGTCGCCCGACGTCGAGGCTCAATCGGAGCATGGCGCACCGATCGCTTATGTTGCGACCGAGCATGTTCCCGCCGACAAGGCGAAGGCGAATCGATGATGAGGATGACGATTGTGAACTGTGAGGGCGCGGATGATGATGATCTCAGCCTAGACACGAGTCGATGGCGGTGGCGTTGGCGTTGGATTGGTTCGGCTTGGCTTGGCGCTTCTCCATGCTTGGCGTCTGCTTCTGATGGTTCGGTCCAGCATGGTGAACGAGATATGGACGGTGTACATGACACGCCTCTTGTAGATGCTGTCACCTTCGAACTCCTGTATTAATTCACTATCCTCACCTTTCTACATGACGACCTGTGTGAGTCCAGCACACAGAAACATTCGGAGAGGTTGGGCGGTGACTTTTGTTGGGATTACTAGCGTACGATGGTTGACCGGTTGTTCGCTGCCCAGCCGGTGAACGGCAAGGAGACATGCATAGTCACTGTCCTGTGGTCTGGCTAATGTGGCTGCTAGGAGCCTTTGTAAGACGAGTGGACGGGTATGATTGCAGTTGTGACGTATCCGGGGGCAGATTGATCACCAAAAGAGGGATATCACAGGCGGGCATGACTTTGGCACGAGACGGGCAGTATTATTCTTATTAATAGTGGCTGAGGCGGGTCATTCATGCCTCTTCATGGTATTGTACTCTACTATCCAACCTGATCTCATCCACAGAGTACAAGCCTCCATCTACGACTACATTTGACCCAACGTCTTCGACCTCTACTTACGCTATCCGTACAATATCCCTACATAAACTCCCTGGCATCCATTCACCGGATACTCCGCACTCCGTACACCAAGCAAGAGATGGCAGCCGCGGAATACTATCACGGCACAGCTGCCTCTCAGCCAATAAATCAACAACCTCCCAATCCCTATTCCCTACAACATCCACCCCAGCAACAACTCCCATGTTACGAATTGCACAGTCCGACGCCCCCACCATCATATTCAACATACCCAGCCCCAGCCCTAGCACCGCCGCCAGCCTGTCCTCGACCAGGTGGATACCAGCAACAATCCAACACATACTCTCCCCAGCCGAAACCGTACCCTCCACCTGGTCCTACTACGTACCCAGCAGCACCGCCAGGGGTACCCCAAGCATACCCGCAACAGCCAAATGCACACCTAGGCGTACCAGTCCAGCCGATTAGGAGTCACTCGCAACCCCCTCGTGTTACCTTCGCAGACGATTACGACAGCGACTCTACTCCCCGCTCTAGCTCCCCCGACAGCGACTCACCGCGCCGACGCCACCGTCACCGCCAACATGCCCACTCCAACTCGCACTCGCACTCACACTCACACCACCGCTCACGCTCCGACTCCTTAGCCCACGATCGTGATGACGACCGTGCTTACGACTCTGACCGTCCACGCCACCATCACCACCGCCGCCGCCACCACCACCACCACCATCATCGAGAATCCCCCGCCCAGAATAAAGAGCACAAGAGCCGCGATACATTTCTGGGCGCCGGTGCAGGAGGCTTAATCGGCGACGCCATTTTCCCTGGTCTCGGGACTGTTGGTGGTCTACTTTTGGGCGGGTACGGTGGCCGCAAGCATGCGGAGAAGCGGGGGAGGAGTCGAAGCGATGTGGGAGGTGGAGGGGGTAGGAGAGACAATAAGGAGGAGGAGTGGGGGAGGGATGGGCATTGGGGTCATTCGAGGGGTGGGAGGGATGGGGGGTGGGATGAGGAGAGTGCTACGTTCAAGATGGGGAGTGCGGTGCGGTAGCGTTTGTGTTATGGATTGGTAGTGTGATCGGCGGAGGTGGAGTGAGGGTGTAACGAGGAGAAAGTGGCAACGAGTAATGGACTATTTCTATTTTTCCATCTCCCCTTTTTTTCTGCCTTTTCCCCTACTTTAATACAGTGTGTGGTAGGGGTATAGGAAGTAAAGTGGATGAGACTCCATGTCGTTGTTTTCTGGCTGTATCTGTTATACTATACGTTACCGGTAGATATAATATGTCTATAATTCTAATAGATCTAATAGAGTGTTTACAGAAGAGTAGGAAGGTCTACAAAGCTACTCCAAGCCCACAAGGAGTCTAAAAACAGCCTATCAAACACCAACACCAAGAAAAGTATCGACAAAACACTATAAACCAATTCGCCATCTCCGCTCCAGATGTCTTTTTATGCGCTCGTTCTATTCGCTCCACCCATCATCGCTCACACCACACCCCAACGCTCCGCAAACGGATCATAACTCGCATTCATCCACCTCGTATACTCCGCAGAATCAGCAACATACTGCGCAACCCCCTCCCCATACACATCCGCCACAAAAGCATACGCCGTATCCGTAGCAGCGCTAACCCCACTCCCCGTCCACACATTACCGTCCTGCACCCAACGCGCCTCGGCCTGATACTCGACATCCTTTCCAAACGTCGTAGCCCACTTCCACGCCTTCTTATTAGTAGTTGCCTTCTTCCCCTCCAGGATCCCGGCGCGCGCGAGCACCGTCGAGCCCGTGCACACGGAAATGATGTACTTTAGCGAGGGATACAATTCCTTTACAAAGGCGATCTCCTGGTCGACTTGCATGCGGGCGCCGCCCCCGCCAGGAACGAGGAGCACGTCGAGGGGGCCTTTGTTCTTGATGATTGCGTTATCGCGGGTTGGGTCGGGGAGGTCGGTGCTGAAGTTGTGTGCTTTGAGGCGCTGGTATTGGTCGAGTGTTATGGTGGGGAGAAGTGGGAAGCCGAATTCGAGGCCTGGGAGCGGGGGGTTTGTGGTTGCGGGTGTGGCGTTTGTGCTTAGGACGGAGAATTGTAGTTTGCCGGTTATGTTTGGGTAGGTCATTGCGAGGGTGGTGAAGACGTCGACGGGGCCGAAGACGTCGATGGGTTGAACGGAGGGGAGGAGGAGGACGCCATAGTGGAGGGGTTTGGGCTCTGTGGTGTTGTCTGTGTTTTGGGAGGTTGCGGTTGTTGTGAGGGCGGCGAGGAGGGCTATAGTTAGGGGTTTGGCGTGCATGGTTGCGGTTTGGGGCTGGAGTGGATGGTGTAGATGCCTTTGTGTTTGGGGAGGGCAAGTGGGTGAGATGAAGTGTAGTTGAGAATGCCCTGTGTATGGTAGCAAGTATGCACGTTAAATAAGAGTGTCGAGTTATGAGCAAGTTTCTGTGATTATACCTACCTAGTAACTGCGTAATTAGAGGGTTAAGGTCTACGGAGTAGGGGCTAAGCTTGTTAGGTACTTCACTCACTACGGACATCGTATTATGCAACTCATACTTGCAAATCTCGGTGCAGTCGCTGTAGGATTCCCAGATAGTTGTGTTGGTGTAATTTGGGAATAGGACGCGGCACCTTGGCAGAGATGCTAGAATGCGCTGCGCAAGTAATGATGACATGTTCTGAAACTAGGTCCTTACGCCGTGAGCTAGTCGAGATTACTCGGGCGTGAAGTTGTAGGTTAGCATGGTATCAATGTAGTCAGTGAGTGATGAGTGAGACGTGAATGGCGTTCACTGAACCAAGGCCATCGAGTAATGCGATAACTAGAAAGGGTGTGCATTTGAGCATGTTTCCGCTGCGATCGGTCAGTTCACGCGCGAGAGATTCTTACTGAGATCTTTCGTGCGAGAGTCTCGAAGACTCAAAGGCCAATACGGAGTAATGATCAGCCTCCTGATCTCGAGTGAAGGTCATAATTAGGGTACTTACTAAAAAACTTTCGCACCGTTTTAGCTTTCACTCCTGTGTCAAGACCACCGGATCGAGCACCAACACTGTTACTACCGTCCAAGACCTTCTCCAACAAACCGTATCAATGTTCCTTTGCCAAATTGCGCATTGGTATTCTAGAGCGCTGTCCGTCCGGTGAGAAGGGTAAATAACAACGCCCTCCCATCGCTCCCATCGGCTGAGGTGCTGATTCCGCTTAATTTCTCTAAAGTGACGAAGCGCGAAGGAGCTTTGACAACGTATGTAACTTGAGTGGATAGAACAGAATAGAATAGAAAAGAGACGCTCAGTTCCTGGTTGAGCTCCTCTTGGATATGTCCGTTCTCGACACGAACTTGTCAGAACAGGCCGACATGCTGTATGGATGGCTCATCCGCAAACCTTATGACGAACGTTGGAATATCTTGTGACAATTGTGCTTAATCTTGCTTATTTTCTTCAAGAGTTTTGCCTTGATTTGACGCTAATTTTGACTGGCTCTAGTAGATGCTATTGTGTATCTGATAAACTGATAATCAATCGACTCCTAAGACCCTGCAATAGACAGAAATAAAGTGTAAAAAGGTTGTTATATTGGTATCAAGATGCGAGCTAGCCACATACCCTATATCCGCGCTAGTAGTGGTAATAAGAACGATCTATAGCACACTCACCGCGGTTGTTGATATAGTGGTCGAGTGCTAATTGTACATAGTCTAGTGAAACTTCTCCATTAAGATAAACTTAAAAGCTCAGAGCTACAGCTATGAGACCCTTACAATTACTTGAATTAAAAGGTCTATAATCATCCTCCATGATTGCGTGACGGACCACAATTTTGAGATATGGGAGGGGTTCGCTGTAGAGATCAAGATATGGTACGCATAAGAAAGCAGACTAACCTCGCTGACAGGTGGATTTATTTGAATCACCAAGGTATGCCATGCAAGGAATCGATTTCCCGTTCAGTGTTACGTGTATCACGTTTCTATGAATCTACTAGATAGATTCGTCTTCTTGACCGTGCATATGTAATTTATCATCCATTGCCCCCCTTTTTTTCCTGAAAAGATGACTCAATCCGCTACCCATCTGTTTAGTGGGATCCATCTGCAGTAATATAATGTTTTACAACACCGATCCTCGTGGGATATGATATCCAGGCTATCGACAATATAGTTCGGAGTCACAAAAGCGTAAAGGTAACCATCCACACAGGGACACAAAGGCGGGAACTATGTCTTCAACCCTAGTTCTTGAGGAAATGTAGTATCATTTATTGAAAGCCATCCCCTTTGCCAATAACAGTTCTCACAGGAGCAGCTCCACACTCATTATCTCGCCAAAAAGATGACAGAATCACAGCAGCCAATCTACTTTGCTTAAGCACAAGCCTAAGTTATCCAGACGACATCGACCACGAATCATCGCTAGATAAAATCAAGGGACTATCAAAACTCTCCTCTCTATAAGGTTGATACTGTCTCACAAGAAACCCGATTTCAAAATCTAGCGATTCCATCTCCATGATACATGTACTTCCGAATCCATCCCTGGAGTGTTTCACGACCCATGCCAGCTTCCTGGAATGACGCAAGGCATTCTTCTCCTTGAGGTCTCTGAATAGACAATCGCAAGCTCTGGCAACTGTGGAGATACACGTTAGCGAAACGGAACCTTAGACACTCGCGATATCTGATTTTGGCATTTAGAAATCATGCATTGAGGACTTACATATCTGACTTGCCATTCTCGCATCATCCCAATGCAACTCTCTCTTTAATACTTCGTCAACCATTACTCGCTCCAGATCGTTGTCATTGCATCCCCGCACTTCGATGCCCGCAGGCCCAAGTAAATGTAAAACAAGATAGACATGGGCCAGCCTTATCTTATTCTCCATCTTATCGCCTCTACAGTTCGCGACCAGACCACGACCAATGAGGTCATTGCCTCTCCAGCGTGGATGGAGTTCGTGGCTTGTGATTTCGATCCAGTAGGCGTTGTAGCCCCTCCTGTAGTTTGGTGCATTGTCGACTTCCGCTTTGCTGAGGTTCCAAGAGTGGATAAGGGTCAATAGGTTTTCGTCTATCGAGGTTGACGTGGAAACGTCTTTTGAAGTGAAGACTGAGGCTGGAGGGAGGGCTGGAGCGGGTGTGGCATCGAAAACAGGGCCTATGATTGAAGGTAGAGGTGAATGTGTGACTTCGGGAGATTTGTAGCCTATAGCCATGCTGCCTTCTATGTAGCTCAGATTTGGGAATTGCAACTGGAATAGATGATCATCGAGACGTTCCTACAATACCTCAAACTCTAACTTCTGAGAACGATGATGGTATGCCCCGACTTTGAGGCTTATATAGTTCATTTTGACTCCTACTTTGAGTGATACGTTGAGTGTGAGTCTTCTAACTTGGTGGTATGTTACTAGTATCGTTACAATCTATTGCCCGTGGAGAACAACCAATCAATTGCCCATTAACTGTCCGCCACACAGACTCTTGAGCTTTAGAAGCAATCTACAAACCATAAACAACTTGTCAATGTCTCTTAAGGGCCCTTCGCATTCTGTCTACCAGCATGTTGGGCTCCCGAAACAGAGTCGTGGAAGGTTACGACGTGAGCCCATGTAGAGTGCGACCAAGGGTTACCATGGGAAACCATAGACATCGCTCGTCGGGGATCGAAACAACTCTGAATTGTCTTGATCTACATTCATGCTTATTAAGCTTACTTGATCAGTGAACAGAGCTACCGCAATATTGCGTGCCCGATCGATTGTACTACTTAACAGGCTAAAGCCATTGAATTGTACTGATCAAAGTGATGACGACGAAAAGGAGATCACTCCCACAACCCCAATGATTAAACTGTACATATCCACGGGGGTTAACCCTAATTCATCAGGCTCGTCCACAGTTTATATAGTCGTCCTACAAAATGGCGCCAGCTAGTCATGATACCCATACGCTCAAGATGGGTACAACGAATCCAAACACTATCAAATATCTCGGAGAAACATACAGGCAACAACTCAATACCATAAGTCTTTGGCCTTTATACATAACAAGACGAATTTGCGATCTGCAAATCTCCACGAGCTGTAGGTTTGATTGTATAATTCATAGTAGACAGGCCGTTTATACAATAATACAAATCCCCTTCGTTCACGCTTCATCCTATATTATCAACCATTAGCATCCACAGACCTCACCTCAAGAACAGCAAAGGGAGATCCTAATCAATATCGAAAACAACTACACACTACGCATGAAAGCGCGGAAGATGCTCATCATCATGTTTCCGCCTTCCCCTTGCCCTTACGCCTCCTCTTTTTCCCACCCCCCTCCTTCACGTTCCCCTTATCCCCTGCCCCGGTCCCACCATCCACCATACGTGAATCCCCATCCACGTCCTCACCAATCAACATCTCAAAACCGCCCTTAGGTCCCTCCGCATCCCCAAAAGTATCCTTTCTCCACTGCCGTAAACGTGCCTTCTTGCTAAGCTGCTTCCTATCCTTTTTCTTCTTCGCTGGGTCGCGGAAAGAAGCCAATTTCTTCAAACCAGCGAACTCGTTAAGCTGTTTGTCGCTGGCAAGGAGGATATCGCGGGCCGTCATGCCAAAGGAGGTGGGTGAGGTCTCGCGGTAGCGGAAACGGGTGGGTGCTTTTAATGAGGTGGTTGTGGCGAGGGATTTTTCATATTTGAGACTGTCGTCGACAAGATTTTCAATGAGGCGGCGGTCACGGCGGGCGGCGCTTTTGGCTTCGGCGCGTTCTTGTTTTCGCTTTTTGGATGTCTTTGCGGATTTGGTGGTTCCTTCTTCTTCATCTTCTTCGTCATCATTTTCTGCGGCGGTGTTGGTGTTCTCGTCGTCGGATGAGAGGCTGAAGTTTGGCCGTTCTTGGCCGTCGTCTTTGAAGTCGGGGATGATGTCTTTGATGTCGATGTCGTCGTCGAACTTGGGCTTCTTAGGCTTCTTCCGCTTTTCACTGGGACCGTCCTCGTCTTCATCGCTGTCTGCTTCAGCATAGTCGTCGTAATACGATTTGCCAAAGCGCTTCTGCATCTCTCGATCCCATTGATCGTCAGACCAATCAGCCTCTAGCACGTCCTTCCACTCGGCAACGTTGAAGTCTCGACCCTTCAAGCCTCCGGTTTCGCGGATCTTGTTCACTTTTTGTTCTATCTCCTCAACCTTGAGTTTCCGCAGGCGGGCGAGGTCGTCTTCCCGCTGTTTCCGTTCCGCCTCTCGTTTTGCTCTGGCGGCCTCACGAACCTTGTGGCGGCTGCTCTGTGCATCGCGGCGGACGGTAGTCTTTGCGATGGCATCGCGGGCATACGTAACCAGCTTCTCGTTTGCCCCAGAAGTATCTTCAAAGTACAGATTGTAGCTGTTCTCCCATTCCTCTGCTGCAGCCTCCTCATCCTCGTCATCCGACTCGAGTGGCTGGAAGCGGGAGTCGCCTTTCGGGACCCAGGCGCGCGAGGCTATGTAGTTGGAAAGAAAGTTCTCTGGGTCCTTTTCCGCATTCTCAATGTCTGCTGGCGTGATCTTGACGTGTTTTTGAGGGGGAGCTGGTTCGGACCGTGATTTCGCGACCAGGAAATCGTCTTCTGCCTCTGCTTCCTCCCCAGCAGCATGCATCTCCTTGACTAAATTTTGGCGCGCCTCTTCCTGCTCTTGGGCGTATGTCTGCGGCGGTGCGTCCTCTTCATCGTCGACGAATTTGCCCTCGAGCAGATTCTTAGTGTGGTATTGCTTGAGTGTCATGGCTTCTTGCTTCGGTGCGCCATTCGTGGTCGGGTTCGCGTCAATGTCTCCCTCGGTAAAGAAGTACACTTTGGAGTCGTATATACGGGGATCTTTCGACCGGAGGGCCTGGAGAGTTGCCGATATCTCTTCGTCGAGGGCCACGGTCGCCAATTCACCGCCGTCATCTTCCTCAACGCCAGCTTCAGAATCATCCGAGTCGTCTTCTTCCTCCAGGCCTTTGGATTTGCCGTATTTTTCCTCCACTGCGACCATTAGCGCATGCAATGTGATGTTATGAACAGTAGACAACTTGACCCACATCTTTGTTTCTCCTCTCGCTTCTTATTGTAATCGAAACGCCGCGCGTACTCCTCATTGACATTTAGCGACACACTCCCATCGTTGTCACCAGCCTCGTCATCGCTGTCGTCGAGCAGTTTGGTCTTCTTCGCCGGGTGGGGTTTGGGATCTTCGATGCGAACAGGGTCCTCTGTGAGCTCGCGCTTCACACCCTTACTAGCTCTTTCTTCCTTTGATTTTCTCATTCTCTCCCTCGAAAAATGGTTGTGAGTTGGGTAACGAAAAGTTGGGTGTTCAAGAACGCATCTCTGGGAAAAATATGGCGTGCCAAGATTTCGGAGAGAGCGGGACGGAGAAACCCTTGCCGATGATGATGTAACGTCGACCACAGATACTCCGTAACCTAAGAGACTTTGTCTCGGGGTTGGAGTTATAGTAAGTTAGCTTTAGGACTACTGTTAGGGTTTTAGAGGTTTTTTAAATATTCTTCAAAGTAGTAGTTTCAATTCTTCTATAATAGTCTTAAACTTTTACATAGTAATAAGCTTAGCATACTAGTAGTAGCATCCCGAGAAATTCCCATGGTGGGCCGAGCCAGCATCACGTGACAAGCACGGTGCGGCGTGTATCAGCATCACCGACGACTGGTACATTGCCGAAGAGTGAGCTACATAGTACACGCAATTAGTTCCGCAAGCATGTAACATAGCTTTGATGTATACTTTGCTTCTATTTGCGCGCCCGGTAATATACATAACACCATGGCCGAGCACGTTACGCTTGAGGCTGTAGGGAGGCCACTGGCCCTGATGTACGTCGCAAGACAACTCGTTATACCTCACTACCCATTATCCTCGGGACAGACACTTATAGATAGCTTTACAGTCCTGTCGTAATCAAAGAAGCCGCTCTTGATTCACCTACTTTCCGCGCAACCGCCGTGCACTTTGGCGACCAGATCGACCTCATAGAACGATGGCTCGACGGCTACGTCCGCGCCGTGTCGAAGCTCGCCGCCGAGATGAATGCCCTCCAGTCACTCGTGGACTGCTATATCCAGGCCTCCCATCCGCCGCTGCAGCTGTCCGAAGCGGTTCTCGATCACGATTACACTGTCCTGGCCTTGAAGCGCTTCGGCGAAGGCGCACGCGAGTTCTGGAATACGACGCTGTGGAGCCTGAAGAAGGCCGAAACCAATGTGTGCGATCCGATCCGCGCGTTTGTCTTCAACGATCTGCGCATGTTGAAAGATGCGCGCCGCAACTTGGACAGCACCCAGCGTGTCTTCGATGGCGCCATTGCTCGCTATGCTGGGCAGGTCAAGTCGAAGGAGCCGTCGTCATTGCGTGAGGATGCTTTCCAGCTGCACGAGGCAAGGAAGGCGTATCTTAAAGCGAGCATGGATTTCTGTGTGCTGGCGCCGCAAGTGCGCGTTACATTAGACAAGGTCCTTGTTAAGATCATCAGCGGGCAATGGCGCGACATGAAGACGGCGCGCGAGTCGTCCACCAAGTCCTTCACCGCCTGGAATACCGATGTGGAACGCGTGCGAGGGTGGAGCAAGCAGATCGAGGACGGCGAACGTGTCTTCAAGCGTGAGCTCCATCTGGCACGGCAACAGATCGAGAACAGCGCCGAACAAAGCGCGCGGCCGTCGCGAGATCTAGACGCCTATGCCGCATCGACTGTCCCGTACCTGGCGACGACCCAGGGAGCATCATCCGCCAGCATTCCGAGCCCAGCAAAGCCTGATCCGGCTAACGAGAAGGCCGAAAAGCAAGGCTGGTTGTTCCAGCGCACCATTACCGGCAAGCCTGCGCGGACGTACTGGGTGCGCAGATGGTTCTTCGTCAAGCACGGCATCTTTGGGTGGCTTACCCAGGGCACACGGTCTGGTGCCGTTGAAGAGTCGGAGAAGATTGGCGTCTTGCTCTGTGGTATCCGGCCTGCCTTTGCAGAGGAGCGTCGGTTTTGTTTCGAAGTCAAGACCAAGGACACCACCATCGTGCTCCAGGCTGACACGCAGACCGATCTCACGGAATGGATTTCCTCGTTCGAGGTCGCCAAGCGCAAAGCGCTCGAAGACACCAAAGATGCTGGTGCGCCCGGTGCCGTCGACGCGGCCTTTTCCATCAGTCCCCCTGTCGCCCCCGAATTTGCGGCGAAGACATCCGAAGGTCACGGAGCCCATCCGAGCGATGAGCTAGGCGCACTCGAACGCGCAGAAACGCTCGCCATTTCGACACCGGACGGCTTGGCCACCCGTAGTAGTTTCGACGTGACCCGACGAAGCACCGCCCTTGATCGTGAGGTGGAAGGTGGCCGCCGAGACCATGCTGCGAGAATCATGGAGAAACTCGATCTGACGCGAAAGTCTACATTAGGGCCCCAGCTGAGTGGAAGCAACCCCTCTTCCGCCTCTGGTGGCATCGCTAGCCTCATCTCTGCAAGCCTCGCTTCAGCAAGTCATAATATTGTACAGGTTGGACAGATTCCAGCTCCTGCGCCCGGCCTCCCCGATACCCGTCTGGTCATGGGTCAGACCCTACCATTTAGCAGTCTCGCTCCTTCGACACTCGCAAACCCACCAGCTCCGACGAACCTTAGCAAAGCCGCCGTGGCCGTTAGCGGTGAGCGGGGCTTGGGTATTGGATGGTCTGGCAATATGCCCGGAGGCCTGATGGCAAATCTGTGGGGCTCCGTGAACTGGGGATACGTGAATCGTCTTGCTCGGGAGGATGACTCTACGGTCCGGGACCGCAGTGTCACTGATCCCGTTAGCCCTACGCTCCGTTCGCCAGGGCCAGATCCTTTTGAAGCGGTTGGGTCATCTTCAGGGAACCCTTCTTCGGGCACCGTTACTCCCGCAGGGGCTGCACACCGCAAAACTATGAGCCTCGGAGGACGAACGTCTTCATCCAGCCCAAGACCAAGTATATCTACCGACGATTTCCCCAACTACTACCCTCTCGCTCTTCGTATGCAGGACGCACAGTTTCGGATACTCTTCCCGACTGTTCCTCGATCTGAAAAAGTCGTTTTCGTTTTCAGGGCAGTATGGAACCCTACCGAGCAACAGGAATTCCCAGGCCGTGTTTATATCACTGCCAAGGAAATATATTTCTACAGCAATCATCTTGGTCTTGTTCTAATCACTGGCGTCAGCCTGGCGTCTATCGATGAGGTCACTGCTGCACCTGGAAAAGACTGTGACTTCCTCTTCCTCCACTTCAAAGCTAACAAGCGGGAGGATGGCGCTACACGTATCACTATCAAGACTTTCCTAGAACCCTTGAAACTTCTCCAACGACGTCTGAATTTCCTCGTTCGCAATGCCGCCACGGGAGAGAACAGTCTAGCGGAAGTTGTCAAGACCCTCATAAAACTAGAGACAAGTGACGCTGACCACTCGCCCGATGCCGAATGGGAAGACGTGTCGCTCCACACGCCAATGGATCCAGGCTATGGCGGGAAGGATCTCAAAACCAGTCTTCGCATCGATGGTAATTTGTTCGGTCCCCAGCGAGGAGATACGCAGAATGCCACCAAGTTCAAACTGCCATCGCAACCAGTCATCTTTGCGCCGAAAGATATGACTGAGGTTACAGCTGAGAAGGACTACGACATCAGTGCGAAGGGACTCTTCCATATCCTTTTCGGCGACAAAAGT
This sequence comes from Helminthosporium solani, assembly GCA_022560085.1. NCBI lineage: Eukaryota > Fungi > Ascomycota > Dothideomycetes > Pleosporales > Massarinaceae > Helminthosporium > Helminthosporium solani. The sequence continues at coordinate 14,878 of JAFISD010000002.1, read as the reverse complement.
GCAGTCTTCCAGATGCTCTATCGAGAACGGTGGGCGCAACGCATAGTCCAAGGCCCATGGACAACAAACGAACAAGGAAAGCAACGTCGCGATATCGAGTATGAGGTTGCCCAGCCTGGACAATCCGGGGCTGTTGTCATCAACGACTACCAAATCATCGAAGTGCTAAACGACCACCTGTGCTACGTGATTGCAGACCGGAAGACGCCCTGGTACCTTCCCGGACACGATCGTTTCATTCTACTCACCAAGATTGTCATCACACATGTCCACAAAGCGCGTTGTAAACTGGCCATCTACAGCAAGGTTGATTGGGCACAAAACCCACGATTCGCAAAGATGCTTATCGAGCGACAGAGCCTGCAAGATATGGAACTAGAAGCCCAAGACCTTCTTGATGTAGTCAACGACCAAGTTGCCCGCCTCGGCCACAATCGCAACACGGGGAAAGTGATCAGCATCTTCGGCCAAGTCGGCATAATAACACAAGCCGCGCAGTTCGCTGCACAAGACATCCCACCACCAAACCGACCCCGTAGATTCAAACTGCAGCCTCAAACCACGGGCAACTTCATTGCACAACTCGTTGGGAATATTATCATCAGCATCTTTTCTACTCTCATGAGTTGGATACTTGCTGCTTTTGCTGGCTTAGGTAAAGTCATCTCCACGCACAAGTTACTTGTCGTATTGCTGGTAGTAAGTAGCGGTGCGAACTTCTTCTTCACGTCCCGTGGCTCGTGGCTTTGGTGGAACGATCGTAATGCAGCGCACTATATGGCTCGTCTTGGAGTCGGCCCTTCGCCTACGATGACCCGCGCTGTTTTTCTCCGTGACCTCGAGGAAACCTTTTTGCATGTTAACGACACCGCCATCGCTTCCCCTCCGCCCTTCAAGAATGGCGGAAATAAATGGTATGTTAAACTCCCATGCCTTTCCTACTTCCGGTCGCTTCTTTAAAACCCGCTCTATATGCCTCATGCTAACCATACCCAACAGCCATCAGACCTTCACATCCATCCTCACAAACCCCTCCCCAAATAATCCCCCATCCTCCCCCATCTCCTCGTCAACACAGTCCTCCCGTCGTCTCCACCGTACGCGACAAAATCTCAGTTCGCACCGTCACGATCTCCTCGTTGCTCTGCGCGTCGTGAACCGTATCGAGAAGGAGGTCGTGGAGGCGGCATATGAGAGTTGGCTGGTTGATGAAACGCAGAGGTGTGAGAGGGTAGGGGCGCTTTGGGGGGTTGGGAAAGGGAGAGTGGAAGGGAGAGAGGAGGTGGAGGAGTGGGTGCGAAGGTATTGTGGAGATTGTAAGAGGGCGCTTGACGGAGTTGACGGGAGGAGTTCGTTGATGTAGGTGTGATGGAGATGTAGATAGACGAGGTAGGCGTAGCCTCGGGGCTTTTTGAGAGGGTTTCTGAGGATTTTCCACAGCTGATTATGACAAGTAGAGGGCTGGGTAGTAGATAGAGGTTCGGGCTATGGCTATGGGTACGTAGTACATGATGAAGATGATTATAGAGAACCTTGACGTTAGTCTTGGAATCGATACCCCGTTTTTGCTTTATTCGGGCTAAGCGCTGGGTATAATTACTGGAGCTGTGGCGTAGTGTTTTTCCCATCACGTGGGTTAGACTTGACGGATCTGCTGATGTATCTGCTGCGTCATGTGTGTGGTGCATTGAGTGACGAGTTGAAGTAACATGCCGTTCGTTTCTTGATTGAGAATCTTGTCTGAGTCATGTAGCGAGAGCGATTGTTGGTATGCCTGTCTCGAAGGTCGCAGAATCTCCAAGTTTCTTCATCAACCGATGGTGATTTTATGAACGGAGGCGTGTTTGGATTGGATTACTGGAAAAGAACGACTACGAGGTAATGGCAGAATTGGAAGATCAGTTTCACAATATATGATTCCTGATGATTGGTTCCATTCCGTGAATTTTGTCTTATTTGTATGCGCTTTCTAAGGTTGATTTGTGATAAAAGGTAGCGTTTCACGGGAATGCTACAGGCAGTTGAAGACGGGTTTGTGTCAAATACTGTTTCAACAACATGAGCCTTGATTGAATGCAATGAATCACTGGGCAACGACTCCGAGAATATTGCGATGTGTCACAGAAAAGGAGTCAGTGTAGAATATAAAAGACTAAGCGGGGAGCTCCGTTTCATCTTCCTAACCAAGCATTTTTGCAGTAAAAGAACGACTCGATAGGCCATAGTAGATACCGTTACCAATATATCACACCCGCTCATCAAAGCCGGGCAACGACCTAAGTAACATAAGCAGGAGAAGAATTAGATCAAAATGTCCTCCACTTCAAAACCGGTGCAAAGCTCGGCTCGAAGGTGGAATGAGGTGCTCATGGCGTGGCAAAATAAGAAGAAGGATAACTGGGAAGAGGATAGTATCGGAGAGGCATACTGGTACGTATCGGCAAATGAACAGCATTCAGAACCAAGTCCAGAAATTCCAGCCGAGCACCGCAACGGATTGGTCTTCATTCCCGCCTTTGATGTAGAGGGACTCTTCGGACTCTTCTTTCTGGAAACGGTGTTCGGTGTGAGCGTGGAAAGGGCGTCCAAAGCTCAGTATGAACAGTTACACCGCAAGCGAGGTCTTCACCCATCGCCGTACCTAAGGGCACTGAGTGGCCGGCGTAGCGGCACTAAATTCAGTGAGTTCAATCCTCTGATAGTCTTGACTGGTCGTGTGCACTTTCTGACTGCTATAGTAATGGAATATTGGAACTACCTTCTGGAAAAGGTGCCTAAGCTGGTTGAAGGTCAGAGGATTGGAGAGAAATGGGGGTTCGAGGTTGAAGGGTATGATTGGGTTTATTATGAAGAATTTTGGAGTTCACGTAGCATAAGATTTGACATCCGGCACATACAGAGAGACGATAAAATACTCAGAGACCATGACAGGGACAGACATGACGAGCATCGTCAAAGACAGATCGAACGCGGAGAAGTTCCTGATCCTATTGACCCTGACGAGGAGGAATCGGAATAAGAGATGAAATGAGAGGAACAAAACGATTCAAAGCAGCGGAAACATAGATACCAGTTTCATCCGTGGTCTAATAAATAGACAAATGGTCCTGACACAGCGTTGGCGCACACCTACTTGAGGTTTCTATATACATCAATAACTGAGTACATGTAACATACGTTAGTTACATATTCAATGACTAATCTACTTGTTTGATTACCAACATATAGAACGTTGAAGGCATCGACGATGATTGACTCTGCTGGATGGCTACTGCCACATAATTGTCCTTGATGAGGTAATCACGAACAACAACTCTCCCGTTGCAGACCTGCTGTGGATCCTGGAGATTGAAGAAGGCAGGTGTGATGTGTATCACCTTCGAGGTGGGAAGGAGCCATAAATAGACCAGAATCATCGGAATAGCAACACCATTGACGCTCTGTGCTTTCGGTTTCGGTTTTCGTTGTTATGATGATTGATCAACGATCGATATCTCACGTGACGCATGATGAAGCTTGGAGGTCAACGGTTGGGTTGGGATTGATAAGTCCGTAGTTATCTTCCATCTAATCTGATCCAGCCGCCGGTCCGACTAATGTTCCGTGCCCCTCACAACAATACGCAGGTACCACTGTTTATTACCTCATCTATCGTTGATTGCAATCCATCGCGACTGCCAAAATGATTTCCGTGGTGACGCCAGCAACCTCAGTAGGCAACAGTGAATGAACTCCCTCGCCACCACCATGAAGTCAAGGCGAACCCCAGCAACAGCCGGAAGGTAACTTTGTCGTAGACCGGTTTCTGTTTATTTTCTCTCTCTCTCTCTCTCTCTCTCTCTCGTGTCAATTCCCTTCTTCTCCACCCCACTAAGAACATAACTACTATGGCGGCCGACGCTCCCCTCCCACTCGGACAGCTCGTCCCTTTACGCACCAAGGATGAAGTGCGCGCCAGCATCGAGACACACCAGACGTACGTTGTCGAGATTCCCGCCCGCTTCGCCAATTCCGTCAAGGAGTAAGTTCTTTCTTTGCCTCCACACTGACTGCCGCTCCCGAACTGATCAGTGCATCAGCCTGCTCCATGAGGCCGTGCCCGACTTCAAGGCTGCCGAGATCTCTCACCTGCGTCGCGTCGTCCAGTTCAGATACCTACCTGTCCATCTTCAGAAGCAATTCTACCCGCCTGCGAGGCTCCAGAGAGGTGAAGAGGATACCTCCCCGCTATCCTTATCACCCTGCTCAACCCCTTTGCCCCCCTCTCCCACTGGAAGCGAGACTTGTGAAGACTTGTTTGCTAAAGATGAGGATGCAGTCCGTTTCTTCGTTCTCTGTCCAACGCGCCACATTGCCCAGGCCGAATTGTTTGCTTTGCTCAGGAAGAATCCGCCATTTGCTACCATGCACTCCGGTCCGAAGCTCCGCCATGTGACCATACCCGCGCTGGCGCCCACCTCTGCTGAGCAGGCAGCGGAATGGAGCGAGTCTTACTGGCCTATTGCATACAAGAACACCAACCCGTACGGACCGCACCCGAGCCTTGTTGCTAGAAACACGGCCGAAATTGCACCTGACGCGCATCTCTTGTTGTCTCTTGCCACCACGGCTGGACGCGAGATTGGCGAGCTCGGCATTGGCGAGAAGATCGGCTGCGTGGTTGTCGACCGGAGTCGGGATACGCCCCAGGTCGTTGCTGTAGCAGGCGATTGCCGCTGGCGCTCTCCCCTTGGCGCCGCAGAACGTCATACTGGCGGCGGAAATGTCATGGCCCACGCAGTGCAGCGTGCGATCGCCATGGTCGCAAAAAAGCGACTTCGCATGTCGGGCGCCAACCCGACACTCCTCGATCGCTCCCTGTTTGCCGACGTGCCTCTGACACAGGTGGAGAAGCCAGACTACGAGAAGGACAACATCAACCCCAATGGCTACTTGTGTGTGGATCTAGACATCTACCTCACCCACGAGCCCTGCGTGATGTGCTCCATGGCTATCTTGCACTCAAGGTTCCGGCGTTGCATCTTCGGAAAGCGGATGCCGTTGACAGGTGGCATGACAGCGGATCAGGCTGGCAATCCCGCCCAAGGCTTGCAGCATGGCATGTTCTGGCGGCCCAGTGAGCTCAATTGGAAGTTTCTGTGCTGGGAGTGGAAAGACGGGGGCGAGACTGAAGCAGACATTGACGATGCGCTGCATGTCTAAATGGCATAATGCTACTGTGAGGGGCGCTGCTGGTTTGGATAGCGTGCTAGCATTGTTCATAAGAGGCTAAGGTGGACATTAGCCTACTGCATACGATATACCCCTGGCATAGATACAAGTTCAAAACACTGTATACATGAATACCACCACGACTGAGGTTTGTAACGGACGAGGCGCGCCTGTGCTTGATTTCAACGTTCCGCTCTGAACGCACGTGCCTTCGCGACTCACGTCGTTAGTCACCCAAGTACATATTTACCTACCTCTGACCTCAACACGGGCAATTCCAATTGATGTTAGCAAACAATTCCGTACTTCGTAGAAATTTACCCCATGACAGCCACCAGCATGTTACCAGATGAGATACTGGAGACACTCAATAATAATTTCCCATGTCGGGAGACACAGATTCAGCAGCTAGCCAGCCTTTACTCCGTCTGTCGTCCCAAAACCGACCATCAAATCTGCTGCTAACATTCCCCAGCAACGCCTCCCCTCTCCACCTCTCCTGGTTGCTCACGGCTTGACGGCGACCGGAAAAACTTCGATTCTCAAATCATATCTCCAGCTCTCGGGGTTAGCCTTTGCTATCGTCAGTTCACGAGAATGTATAACGGGGCGGCATTTGTTGGAGCGTATCGTCGCGACATGCCTGGATGCGCTCGACGAGTTTGGCAACGAGCAAATCGATAGGAAGCCATATGCCCGGACAGAAAGCTTGAGTAGCCTGGCGGTGAATCTGCAGAGGATGCTGCAGGGCCGGGAGAAGTTTGTGCTGGTGCTGGACGGAATTGACAGGCAAAGGGAGGCACCGCCTACGCTGTTGGCTGCCCTGGGGAGGTTCGGGGAGATGGTACGTCCTTTTCCATTTATACGCATCCCATTACGGCTTGCCTGTTTACCCCCTCTAGATCCCCAGTCTGTGCATTGTTCTCGTATCGACTCTCCCGCTTGCATACGCCCTCAACACCTCATCCGCTCCACACATCGCCTTCGCACCCTACTCCCGCGCCTCTCTCCTCACTATTCTCTCTGCCCAACCCCCGAAGATATTCCTCACACCGCCGTCCGCCGAAAAGTACCCCGGCTACACGCCCGAACTGGCGCGCGAAGACGATGCCTGGCTGTGGGGCCGCTTTGTCGCCGCCGCATACGACTCGCTGTCCAAACACACCGGCCGCGATCTCGTCAGCTTCAGGAACGCCACCAAGAAGATCTGGCCCAAGTTCGTTGAACCCGTCGTAGCAGGCACCTTTGGCACGCGTGCTTTCTCGAGGCTGATGGTCAATCGTAAGCATCTGTTTCAAGGCGAAGAAGCGGTGCTGGATTCGATCATTGCCGACGAGCGCAAACCAGCGCCCGCAGGAGCAGCGGCTGGAAATGCATCATCTGCCACACCTATAGCGAAAAGCAAGCTCAGGACCCTCGCCCACCATCTCCCATATTTCACGACGCACATTCTTATCGCTGCATACCTTGCGTCGTACAATCCCCCGCGAACAGACGTTACATACTTCATGAAGCATACCGACAAGCGCAAAAACAAACGTCGCGCCCCCGGCACCGCCTCCGCCGGCGCAACCAAATCCAAGCATCGCAAAATCTCGCGTCATTTACTCACCCCGTCGCCATTTGGAATGGACAGGTTGCTGGCCATCTTCAGGGCCCTGCTGGATGGTGGCGTACCGCAGCTGGCGGATCTGTATACACAGGTTGCTACGTTGACGAGCATGCGATTGCTTGTTAGAGCGGGTGGCGCAGGTAGTGCAGACATGTTGGATCCTAGTTCGAAGTGGAGGGTCAATTTCAGCTGGGAGTACGCGAGGAGTCTGGGGCGGAGTGTTAATTTAGAGGTTGGTGAGTTTCTCGTTGGTGGTGTGGATTAGTCTAGCAAGGGAATCCTATCGTTCGTCATCTCACGTACATACGTGCCTGTCACATTTAAAAGGTTTATTGTATATATACATCGTCTGCGTGTATGCCATTTTGGTATATGTCTTAGGAACTACAACTACACTGCAGCATGCCCTTGTACTTGGGCACATCACCGCAAAACCTCTCCTCCTCACCTTCGTTCCAGCCCCAAGTCTCGTTGAACGGGTCGAGATTCAGTTTCATAATTTGTGGGAGGATGTCGCGCTCGCCTTTCTTTTCAACGCGATCAATGAGCTCATCGAGGATCCAAGAGCGGGGAACAAACTGTAGCGTGGTCAACAAACATGCACCATTTGAATAACGATCTTCTGACGCGTGTAGAGGCCTGATGCCACATACCTTTGGATTTACAGCGAGCATAGCTTCCCTCCTCTCCTGATCCCTCCCTTCGCCCCAGTCTTCCCTGATTCGAGTCACCCACTGCTCGAGCCACTTCCCAATGCGCTCTCTGGACTCCGCTTCCTGTCTCGGGGCCTCGTTCGCGCGAAAAAACCGACCGGCGACGTCTTCCCTCCTTTCCTTCGTATCCAGCTCGGCTACCTTGAACGATGACAGCCGTCGAAACGCATGGTGGAAATCCAACTCGTACGCCTCCAAAAAATCAAGGAGCTCGGAAAACAAAGTATCGAAATCCGTCTCTTTCTGCGACTTGAGACCGAGACGCGCCGTCATCAACCTCTTATACTCGGCTAGGAAAACAGCCTTGAATTCCTCGCCTGCACGCTCGATGATGCCTTCAGCGCGTTTGACAAGCTCGTCGGCATCCTCTTCTTGGACGCCTTTTTCGATGAATTCGCTGCTATCTACCCTCGCCCCTGCGCCCATGAGCTCTCCCAGTGCTTCGCCGAGGCGTACAAGATTCCACCATATTATCGTCGGCTGGTTCCGATACGAGTAGCGCAGCATGTGGTCGTCGTGGTTCGGCGTGTACATTGGGTCGAAGGTATCTAGGAAGGCAAAAGGCCCAAAATCGATGCTTAGGCCGAGGATGGACGTGTTGTCTGTGTTTAGCACGCCGTTCATGAAGCCATAGGCTTGCCATTTGGCTACTGTGAGCGCGTTGCGTCGGGTGATGCCGCGGTAGAGGCGTGTGTAGCGGTTTTCCTGTAAGAGTCCTTCACCTTCGGTTGTGTTGCGGGGGATACCCGTGTCGCATGTGGAATGTGTCTGTTTTGCGTCGCCTGGGCCCAGTGCAGAGGGCAGTTGCGTCCAGCCACCGTAGACGTGCTCGGCGGTGTAGTCTGCTAGCTTTCTCACCAGGGTCCGGTCACCTCGCATGCGTGGAAGGTCGAAGGTTCCTAGTCTTATCCATGACTGGGCGAATCTTGCGACGATGGCTCCGGGTTCTCTTCGCTCTCGTATCACCTGGCTTCCGCGGCAGTGTGTGAGTGCGAGCGCGCGCGTCGTGGGTATTCCGATTGCGTTGAGATATTCCGATACCACGAACTCGCGGATCGACGACCGTAGCACCGCTTTTCCGTCCGCAAATCGTGAGTAGGGTGTCCGTCCTGCGCCTTTCAACTGTATCTCGTATCGAGTGCCTGTTGACGGGTTGGTTGTCTCAAAGAGCGAGATCGCGCGTCCGTCGCCGAGCTGGCCGGCCCACTGGCCGAATTGATAGCCGCCGTAGCATTGTGCCCAAGGGTATATATCTCCCTTTTCCCCACTCACTTCCTCCCCGTCCTTCTTCTCACTCCACGTCAGTATCTCATTTCCGGCGAATACTTGCTTGAACTCGTCGCTTTGTGCTTCGGCTGAGGCGAGCCCGATGTCGGCAAGTGCGCGCGGGCTCACGCAGAGGAGTTCAGGATCTGTGGTTGGTTCGGGACGGACGTACGTATATAGGGACTCCTTGACCATGCGTGGGCCGAGGGTTTCACGGGGGGCGGAGTGTGAGGACGATGGGGTCGGGAAAGCGGGGTCGGCGGGAAGATTGGAGGTGAAGACGTTGGATTTGGGGAGAGATTGGAGGCTATGTAAGGGTGAGGGGGTAGTGTCTGAGGTGGAGTTGGACTGGTCAAGGTGTGCCATGACTTGGGACAGGCGCATCGAAGTCACGAGTGGACGCCTGGAAACTGCTGGGGGTATTGAGGTTGGCTTGATCCTTGAGACGGATGCTCGTAGATACATTAAAGGGAAGATGCAAGAAGATGTCAAACCATCGGAGATTTTTGCCGTTAGCTATCACGCACGTACGGAGTAGATAGCTGAAATCTTTCTGGTAGTACTCCGTAGATATCTCAGAATGACGAGGCGGGAAATGACGCCATTGCCTCGGCACAAATTCCCTCTGCTGCCACTAACTAGTCCTGCTTCAGATAGATAGGCGACTAGCACGTGACTAGCACGTGATTAGCACGTGATCAGATAGACACGGAGATAGGACGTATATACCATCGTGCTTCTGTCCAGACTCCTACATAATCGAGTATTACTCCTTACCAATCACCAAACTTGTCGCCAACATGTATCATCCGGATGTGGGACTCCGCACACACCGTACAAACTACATCCATCCATCCATCCATCCATCCATCCACAACAACTCTTCATGCGCTGGCACGCTGGGGTGGCTGGGTAGGTACAATCATCTGCGAACGTTGGCCGGTTTGAAACGTGGACCATGCCTTCTGAGATGCAAATGCCGATGTCGTTGGATGTTAACTCCGTATTAGCCTATCTTTTGTCATAACTAATCATGTACGTCTTCCATCGCACCCTTTCGGCAATTTCGCCGAACTATGCCGTCTTCTGTCTACTCGTCTAGAAACCGTGACGTAGCAACTGCTAGTTTGAGCTATGTATTTGTAAGAACCTGAAAATGGGCCGATAGATGCTTCTACACAGTACTGCTGCTACATGAAGTATATATATGATGCTAGGTAAGCTCATCACAAAGAGTCTCGTCCATATTGTTCCTTCTCCGTCAACCTTTTCTCCCCTAGAGTACCCCGTTATATCACAAACGACAACATGGCATCACGAAGGTACGAAGCTGAGCGCACAGATGCCTCCCCGCTAGGCAAACCCCTTCCCTTTGAATTTTCCAAGAAGACGGCGCAGAATCGTTTCTTGAAAGGCGCAATGACTGAGCGGTTATCGTCCTGGGACCCCAAAAATTTCGAAGCCCGCGGCGTCCCAACGAAGAATCTCATCAACGTATACCGACGATGGGGCGAGGGCGAGTTCGGTGTCATTCTTACGGGCAATATAATGATTGAATACGACCACCTCGAAGCTGCCGGCAACGCAATCATCCCCCCTGGCTCAGTGTACGACGACGAGCGGTTCGAAAATTTCAGAGAGCTGGCAACCCAAGCCAAGAAACACGGATCTCTGGTCATTGGTCAGGTAAGCCATCCTGGACGCCAAGTGGCAGAAAATATCCAAAAGAATCCTATCTCGGCTTCAGATGTACGGCTGGAGGGCAATGTCATGGGCATGACGTTTGCCAAACCACGTGCTGCCACCGATGAGGATATTAAGAATGTAATCGAGGGATTCGCGCATGCAGCAGAGTACATGGAAAAGGCTGGGTACGATGGAATCCAGCTACACGGTGCTCATGGGTACCTCCTTGCGCAATTCTTGTCACCTTCGACAAACCGTAGGACCGACAAGTACGGTGGCTCACTCGAGAACCGCGCGAGACTGATTGTCGAAATCGGCGAGGAAGTGAGGCGCCGTACATCGAAAGACTTCATCCTCGGCATCAAACTCAACTCCGTGGAATTCCAGGAAAAGGGCTTCGACACCGATGAAGCTGCTACGCTTTGCAAATTGCTGGAAGACAACACTTTCGATTTCGTTGAGCTTTCTGGTGGCACATACGAAAAACTTGCCTTCGAACACCAGCGAGACTCGACTAAGAAGCGCGAAGCTTTCTTTATAGAATTCGCGGAGAAGATTACTCCCTCGCTATCCAAAACAAAGACATACGTTATCGGTGGCTTCAAGTCTGCCGCAGCCATGGTTGACGCATTGAGCACCGTCGACGGTGTCGGCTTAGCCCGCCCAGTTTGCCTGGAGCCTGAGCTCCCGAAGCAAATTATTAATGGAAGGATTCACGCTGCTATCAATCAGCTCACTAATGATGACGATTTCGGAATTACTAATGTGGCGGCTGGCACGCAGATGAGACAGCTCGGAAAGGATCAGCAACCTATTGATCTTAGCGTCAAGGAAAATCTAGACGCCTTCTTTGAGGATATGAAGACTTGGAGTGGAGAGATGGGAGAAGATAAGGAGCAGAAGAAATCTGGTTTTGTGGATATTGAGAGTGTAGAGGCTGTGCCCTATGGGAGTGCGGCTCCGGCTTCTTAGGTGTTTGTAAATGCGTGGGACATTAGATTTGTTCAATGATAGAGGGTGTTGTTCATACTGAATTGCTGGTCATGTTTTGAAGACTTTAGTTAGACAGACTCTGCAAATATCAGTTTTGTTAGACATATCATCTAAGTGACCTGAGCTGCGTGCCACACTATCCGTATATGAGAGCTTGTGAGGAGCTGAGAAGACATATCTAGAGGTACCATCACGTGATATCGTAGACATCTTAGTCATGCTATGATTTTTTGCACAATCTCGACTTTGTGCGTTTCTCCGCGCCCCAACGACACGTCTCAACATCACAGGCAGTTGAGTACCATGTGCTGAACAATCTGCTAAACGGCCATCTAGTAGAGGTTTGTTGCCTAATATCGGGATACCACGATACCTCAACAGACCCACAGCCACCTAAAGACAGGTGCTAACGAACAAGTCTCTGATCTGGATCGTGCCCTTCGCTACTAATCGGTGATACTGGGCGACAAGAGGCCTGACGACGAGGAGAGTACCATCATGGAAGGCCGTGAGATCCCCGGTTTCTATTTCGATGAGGAGAAGAACAAGTACTTCAAAATCCAGAAGTCACACCTGCTCCCACACGCCAAATACTCAGAAGACAACATCAAGAAAGGCCACAAGAAGCAGGCACTGGAGAAAGAAGCCACCCTCCGCACGAAGAAACTTCGTAAAGAAAGAATTCATCGATCCATTGAGCGAAGTCCTCTGACACATGCAAGTCTGAATAGAGAAACGGGCGCGCAGAAAACGTGGACCATCTGGCCCGACGCATGTGTTTCAGGATTATCTAGCATGACCACGCGGCACATTGAACGGCCCCTCGGATCAAATATCAGATTTTTTGACCGCGATGCAGCAACGAAAACAGTGTTCGCTGTCCATGGTGACAACACGATCAAACGCCGCCGTGTAAACGAGCCTTGGGATGAGTGAGTTGAATCTACTTGCAGCTATCCATCGTCGATGACTAGTTATTACTTACTATTTCCCAGACTCGTCAGGCTGACATCACCAATAACATCGCTGGTCCACCTCCCTCAGTCAGGCGCTTTGGCTGCAACCACAGAGGGAAACCATAGACCACCGGCAGTCTACCTGTCCGATCATGGCCATGATGGGCCATCTGTCAATCAGCAGTTCATTAACAAAGGGGTCTCTACGAATTGGTGCTCAGCTGCTCGGCCGCACGAGTCTTCGCCAGCACCAAATGTATGTCAAATGCCTATAAAGTTCGAGATGCAGTTGCTAGTTTCCGTCCGCTGCAAATTCTAGACGGACTGTGCTAATTTGGCCATGTGAAGATATCTATCAACAGTATCGCAGCGGCAGACACTGAAGCGCTCGCGGTCGGTACATCGAATTCACTGATGATGTTCTTGCGCTTGGAATCAGGGTCATGGGATTTTAGGACTTGTAAGGTGAACGTCGACGTACTGACCGTCGACTGGCTGTCATCGAGGCTCGTCGCCTTTGGTTGCCGCAACGGGGAGGTGCACTTATACGACACGCGTTCAAGGGGCTCCTCCCATATTTTCACACACTCAGCCCCGGTTCAAGCATTGAAGCGCGCTGACTCTAACGATCGGATTGTTTGTGCCGGTATTCAGGATACCATCTGCTTGTATGATATTCGAGCACCAGGCTATACACGATCGCCTTCTTTAGAAGGTCAGCGGCGCACCGACGATCGCCAGCATGAGAAAGGGCGAGGAGCTTATCTCCCGCTGCCCAAAAGGTACTCGCAGCCGGTGATGGAATATGAAGATTCGAAGACGTTGGATTTGTTGAGAGTGATGGATGTCCATCGAGAATCAGGTTTGGTCGCTGCCACGCAGGAGAAGCCGCTTGCTCCTCCATCGATCAGGCTATACAACATGCGGAGCGGAAAAGCAGTGAAGGACATCAGACTCGAAGCACCTACAAGTTCTTCATGTAGAGAAGGTAGCAGGTGTCTGAAGTTCTTAGATGATAACGATATCAGCATGAATTTGTGGGCTAATTGGGATGGTGGAATTGTCGGGTGTAAGTGGTGAATATGGAGCTTGTGGAGGAAAATACTTATAGGAAAACAATGATTAAGTCTAAGGGTTAGGGCTACTATACTAGTATGCTTGGCATATGAAAAATTACCTAATATACTCCTATAATAGAGATAAATAGGCCTGCTTCTTTTAATAAAAGTAGGTATTAATAGAGGGATTAATTAATCTATCTATCTATTAATAGATAGATAGATAATTATAAATTAACTTATCTATAAGAATTTATATTATTTCCTTTTATTAGATATTTCTACTTACTAAACTAAGATACTCTCTTTTCTACTAGATACTTTATATCTAATAGGCTACTCTATTATTATATACCTAAAGGGATTATACTATAAGAGATTTAGGCTTTACTTAAACCTAGTAATATAGCTCTACTATAGCGCTATACTAGCCTATTAAGATCCTTAATCTAAATAACTAGTAACTCTTTAATAGAGGTTATATAGTTTAGATATAATTAGCTATAAGAATAAGCTATTAGTTTTTATAGAAGGATATCTTAAATTAGATAAGGTATAAAATAGATTATAGAGTATAAAGTACTAAATAGAATATATTTTAAAAGATAGCTTAGTAACTAGGTTGAATATAAGATCTATAAAGGCTCTTATATATAATCTATATACTTAATAAGTTCTATTAATTCTATCTATATCCTAAGAAGTTTTATTATAGAACTTATAAGATTTCTATAGGTCTTACTATCCTATCTCCTTAGTATTCCCTAATCCTATAGGACTAGTTATATAACCTCCTAGGTTTAGCTAAAGTGCTTATTATAAGTAACCTATATCTCTAGCTATTATTCCTTTAAATATTATATTACCTATCTCTTAGGTTTATAATACTATCCCCCCTTCTTTACTTTTATATCCTTATAAACTAATATCCTCCTATAGTGTAAAATATTATAACTTCTATAGAGATTATATTAACGCTATAGGTTTTATTATTATAGTTACTTATAAGCCTTATTATAAGAAGGGTCTAGTCTACAAGATATTATTATTAAGTATAAAGTATAGAAGCTATAAAAGGCGTGGTTTAGTATATATAAAAATCCCCTTAAGTTTGCTTAAAAAATTAAAAAATATAGTAAAAATTAAGTCTTATTTTTTCCTTATACCCCCTATTCTTTCCTCACGCCCTTTGTTTTTTTCTTATACTCTCTAGTTTCTTCCTTATGCCCCTTATTTTTTCCTTATGCCCCTTATTTTTTCCTTACGCCTCCTGTTTTTTCCTTACGCCTCCTGTTTTTTCCTTACGCCTCCTGTTTTTTCCTTATGCCTCTTGTTTTTTCCCTATACCCCCTAGTTTCTTCCTTATACCCCCTATTATTATAG